>CM031390.1:14177851-14350351 GCA_018350135.1 Citrus trifoliata | reverse complement strand
TGAAAATTTTAGAAACCAAGCAATTAACAAATCTTCAATTAGGAACTCACAAAAAAAATGAAAATATTTCTGATGAAATTCATAAAAGAGATAGATAGTGACGTGAGGAGAGGATATTTAACAAGAATATTTTCATTTGGATGATTGGCATCTCCGATTGTACAAACTTTAATTCTAAGTCTCTAATCCCACTACCGAATCACTGCATAAATGAACCTCTGGCTTAGAGACTCACAGTGTATAAATGGAAAAGAATCCTCTTTTAGTCTAAGGCTACATGGAAAACAAAACAACGCGATACTCATATCATCAGATGGAGCTTTGATCTTACCATCTTCACGAGTAAGTATCCCCTTGATCAAAATTGGTAACTTTGTAATAGATCTTAGCCATTCTAAATCCTGCAGAAGCATATGATATTCTTCAGACTCAAAACTTTACGGAGAGTATTGAGATCAATAGCCAACTCAAAACTTTGCAGAAGCATTTGTTCTAAGTAGCTGAATAATAAACACTTATTTTTTCTTGATATATTTACAGCCAGGACAGATTTTTTCTTGATATACAAAAGGTGAAAGACTTCACTGATCTCTACCTTCCAACTAAAAGAAGCATCCAGGGTCTCCTCGGCAGAAGCTTCGAAATTCGAACCTGTATCCTGCAAAAAGTGTAATCCATTAAGTTAAAGTAAAGGATTATAGATATAGTCTATGAGTTTAAACAAGCAGTAAAAGTAAATGCCGGCTGAGAACCAGAAATATCAAAAAATAAATAAGTGAAACTGTAACACTCACAGAGCTGACTTTGGTTGATAAGAGGCCCTCCAAATTCTTCAACGGCGGTGTAATCATTCTGCAGATGTTGTTGAGTGAGATTCAAAAGACAATGTTTACTGTACCCAAATAAAAGGTAAAGGGCACTATATATTTATTTTGATGTCACAATACAAACATTTGTGTCATATCACTATCCTAAAAGGTTTTTTTAACCAAAGTTTCAATTCAATTATATGTGGTAGTACTTGGAATATATAGAACCAAAGATAAAAAAGATGATAATTCACTTGTTCTTTATATCTGCCTCCCTTCTACCAAGTCTTGGAGTATCAGCAGTTAGGACAAGAGCCTTAAAACCATTCCTTTCAGCTCTCTGCACTAGAGTAGCTGATATATCTCGGTTCTTGAATACCTATTCACAAAAAGGACGCCATAGTGTGGTTCAAACCCTTTAAGTAACATTATAAGAAAGAAGAAAATAGTTGTTGCTCAAAAAAATGAGCAGTTTCCTAATAAGAATAGGAGGGGAAAATAAAAAATAAAAAATAAAAAAGGAAAAAGAAAAAAGAAAGAGCCCAAGACAAGCCAACTACATATAATTGATAGAAGCGAACAGCATTGCAGCTGGCCGCAACCTCCTCTATGGAGCTGCTAGATGTGAAGGATAAAACCATTATGGTGTTACATGAAGCTGCTGCTCTGGCTGTGGCTACCTCTCCTGGAATATATACAAACACTTCATGTTAGAATTTGAACAAAATCTTCATGATGTACATCTTGAAGAAGGAATAAGACCTTCAGGGTTTGCAAGCTTATGCAAAGACGTTGGAGCAATCATAATGGGAGCCGAGATTTTGTAATCAAGTATAGTAGTCGATAAATCTATTCTGCTGACATCGATAAGAATTCTTGGCCGAAACCTGAGAGATATAATAAAAATCCATTTGAAAGTTCTGAATCTAGTTCTAAGATTACTCATTGAAACTCATTTGTCTTACGTAATTCTATGAAAGGCTTCCACATTCTCTTTTAGGGTATGTTCATCTTCTGCTCCACCAGCGTAGAAATCATAATACATTTTTGGAAGGGCCAGCCTTGCCAATTCTTGGAACTCATTCAAATTAACAGGTTCAGCTGCCATTTGAAACCTGCAAACGTGGACATTAATCAACTTTTCAAGTAAATCAATCCCAGATGCTACGTACTGCATGCACAAATCAGAATAATTCATTTCAAGAAACTTAAAGCAGCATTTGGATATCGCAAGAAAATCCTGTAATAGGTGACACTTCTCTACGGAAGTGAATAAATCATAGGCAACACTGCATAGCCCCCTTCCCCCCCCCGCCAAACAAAAAAAGAAAAAGAAAAACGGTTCTCAGGATCATTCTATAACACACAACACTTGTTTAAAATTATAACGGAAATATTGTTTTCTTTCTGTAAATTTTCAGTGTACGGTGTTCTCGTCATACCGTCAAGAAATATACCGTATACAATAAAGTAACATTTAAGCGCTTTCTTATCGGTCAATGATCCATTATACATGTAATTTCTAAGATAAATACAGACATACATACACACTAGCACATGATAACAGCTAAATAATGCTTCACATCTATCAAAATCAGTAAGATCACGATGATCCAATATAGCATTTCACGTACATCATTATCAAAACATGCTTACGAATCACGACATCAGAAAAATAAAAAAAAAAATTCCTGAAAGAGAGAGAATAAAGATACCGATTCGAATAACTATTAATCAAACTTAAACAATAGAATTTTGTAAAGAAATGAACCCGAATGACTAAAAATTTCAACTGATGAAGGTCGATCGTGAAGCAGATTACAACAGTGAGTCGGGGGCAGAGTCAAAGTCAAGAAGCATATAAAGGATTAGTATTACTTCTTTGTCATTTGACGTGTTTCCTACAATTATAGTCTTCGTATATTCCTTACGTTTTTATTATTTTTACTTCCTCTTCTATGATTGTACCATTGTTGAAAAATAAGAAAGCCACTTGCATTTTGCTAACAATTTGTCAAGGTTAGCCGAAATGTTGGATTTAAATTTGGAGAATTTTTCAAGATTGGCTAAAGAAATACCAAACTCGACATATTTGCATGGTTAGGTGTAATAGTATTGGAGTTAGTGGAATAGTAAAGGGGTTGGTGCAATAATATTATTATTTTTCTATAAATAGATGACACTTCTTTCATTTTTTATCATCTAAAAAATTGTTAAATTTATAAGTTTTTAAGTTTTTTAGAGAAGTGAGAGTACTAGGTATATTTAAATTTCTGAAAAGTGAGATTCGTTACTCAAATATTATACTCTATTAATTGTTAAATAAATAATTATTCTTTCTATCCTCCATGGATGTAGGTTTAATTACCGAACCACGTAAATTCTTGTGTCCTTTATTTTTCTGTAATTATTTGGTGCGCTTGATTTCGCATTCCACGCACAACAACCATCACTTGCCTTCTCTCTATATATATGGACAAAAATAAAATGAAGTGAGAATCAAGATTAATTTTAGTTACCATAAATAAAGTGTTTGATTTTAAATATTTTTATTTTACAAAATTTAGAAATTTAACAAAAATTCTTTATATTCTTTTGTTGAAACAGGCAGTCATGTTCACACGAAAACTGATTGCCATTGGGCTTACTGTCTAGAGTCCAGACAGTAAGAACTGGGCCTGCTGTAGGATGGCCCAAATAGAGCAAAACGCATATAATGAGCAAAAATCAAAAGCATCCAACATTGTAACCGATCTATATGTTTTTGCATATTCAGTTTCCACGCCTTTCAAACTGTCTAGGCAGCCCGTGATGCCACCTGTACTCGCGTCTTTGATCACCATTGTCTCTCTGTTCATGCAAGAATTTGCAGTTGTCTCGAAAATAGCATCTTCCCTTAGGATAATATGGGCAGAGCTGTTGTTTCATGCAGCTTTGTTCCTGAGGTGGACATGTTGGAGGCTGATGGTTAATGCTTTTCAATCGCTGTCTATTGATTGGAGCCTCCCTAATGCCGCTGAGCTTAACAATAGGATCCTGAGGAACCTGTGTCTGGCAATTATCCGGCATTACTGCCAATTCCTGCTCTACCAATTGTGAAAGCAGCTTTGCTGCTTTTTTGGAATCAGCAGAAAGCTGAGGTTGAGCTGCCAGCTTCCTATGATCGACTGATAAGCTTGGTTTTTGAGGTTGAACTGATAGCTGCTGAGGTCCATTCTTCATTTGATTAGAGTCGATATTTAAGGCTAGATGTTGTTGAGACAGAATCTCCACTTTTTCGGTTGCGATTAAATTCATTTGAGACTGGCAACCTTTTGGAACCTGATTTATGGACATCCTGAAGAACAAACAACATAAGCATGTAAATCTTAAAATAACATGATTTATGGACATCTTAAAATAACATGGTTGAGTTTCTTCATTTTTATATGAAATTATACCTATTTGCTTTCAGCAATTTCCTCTTTTCCTTTCCATGGATCCGTATTTCTCTATTAGACCTTGCAATAAAACCCCTTGAGTGCTTCTCCATCAAAACCTTGTGTCTCTCCCCTTCGTCTTCCCATCTCTGACAGCAACAATATGGGCAAAGCTGGGTTAATATTTAAGGATCCACAGACAATAGGAAGAAGAAACTTCAGCTCTGTGCAAACCTGTCTCAAGGTCTTCAGACGATAAAGGTTTCGACCTTTAATTAGGAGAGGACGAAGTGGAGGGAGTGGCTTCTCCCCTTTGCTCCAAAGTACCTCTATCTGAAAGATTAGCCAAAAACAGCACTTTAATCACAATAATTATTTTGACAGAATTTAAAATACAGCATCTGCCTGTTCAAAATTTACTCCTAGAAAATTTATCTCAATAGTAGGTGAACCAACTAGAGAAATTCCATCCATCAAATTTGCTTGAAACGATCATACCGCAAAATCAAGAAATATCATTACCCTAATGCATAAACCCAGATAACTGAACAGATTTAAGACATGACAGGGCAAGAATAGTCATAGATTTTCTATGATTAATGGCTTTCCAATAAACTCCCAAAGTCCAAATTATATAAGGCTTATGACTCACTGTAAATGTATGTTGTTGCTTGGCTGCTCCATAGCTTTCTTTCACAATGCGGCCAGCAACAATCCTTTTGCCACATGGGGGACCACTTGCGCTACAAGCTGCTATGTTAAACCTAATTAATGATGTAGAAATAAGGTAAGAACAAAACACTCACCGGTTGCAAACAACTTTGAGAAAAGAGCACAGTGATACTAGCAAATCTAAAGTATTTGTTGTCATTGTTACATTTGTAAATCAAATAATGTATTGACAGAATTAGTATTCTTTGGCAGATATTGGAGGTTAAATGCCAGTTTCATAGAACTTATATTTTCGGCACATAAACATAGTCATAGACCAATAGCTTACATTTTGTAAACATTCTGTTCAAACATAACAACGTCACCTGTGCAAGCGTCGCCTGCATTTAATCGGTAAGTATCAGGGTAATGAGTACAAACACAAAATAAAAGTAGGGTTACTAGAACTACACTATACTAGTATCAGGGAGGAAGGCTGGAAGAGGTGTGTGTATTCTATTCTAATGCATTATAAGTAAATCAACCAACAAGTGTTACAATGAACTGACATTTTTTTCAGACCTGTAAATCTAGAAAATTAATGAATCAAATTTGTACCTTTACAGTCCAGTACAAAGCTAAAGATTGGGTACCTTCTCTCTCCACCACCATTTGAGATTCTGAAAAGTATCAAAAGATTAAAAAAAGGAAATCAAAGTGTTATAGGTCTTAAGTGAAATTATTAGTTCACAAAAAAAGTTGAAATTACTCTAGATGCTCCTTTATTCGCTGAATAAGCATGGGTTTATTGCCCGTCAATCTCAATCCATTGTTCCTCAAATAAACTTTACATTGCTCCACTTTCAATTTCTCTTGCTGCCCGGCTGCCACCAAAATTTGAAAGCAGCCAAAAACACTAAAAACCCAGTTAAGTGATCAGTAACGTTTGCAGATTTATAATGCATGAACAATGGAATCCTGTTTAAACTAATCATGTATTTGTCCAAAATTCAAATTTTTGTTAAAACAATATCCTTACCCATTACAAAAGTTCTGATTTTTACTTGCAACAAATAAAAAAATATACCTTCAATGATCTTCTGGATTACTTTTTCTTCAATTTCATCAACACCCACATCCAAATCTTTGCCAATACTAGACATGAAAAAATAAATAAAAAAAGAAAAGAAAATCTATTATTAGAACAAGGCCAAGATAAAAAGGGAAAAAAATTTATCTTTATTTAAATATCGTTGAAATAAAAATCTAACCGAGACTTGGACTTTTTCGCAATTGAGAGCTTTGAGAAGGTGGCATGGGTGTCCTCAAGAGGGCTGTAACTCGGGTCTAAATCCGAATCATAACCCAGGTCGGACCCTCCACTGTCGGTGCTGTATTCATCATCTCCTTCTTCGATGAATATTACTTGCTCAGACTCAGGAGCTGCCATTGACGCGCTACTCTTTTGCTTTCTTATGGTTTTATTTATTCATTTTTTTCTTCCGCAGAAACTTTTTAAGGTAACAACTTCCTTTCGCTTTTTGAAATCGAATTGCCAGAATGAAAGGAAATTTTCGACCAAAAACAAAAGTAAATATGGCCGTTGAGGATTTGAAATTTTTTGAAGCTTGTGCAGAACGGATTATTTTCATTGATTAGATTTTTTATTATTATTTAATTAACAATGCTGCTTCGATTAAAAAAAAAATTGCGTTACAAAGTTTTGACAAGAAAATAGAAATATTAAAATATTAAAATATCCTTTTTTGTATTGCCAGTTACTCACAATTACTTCGACATTACTAACTTCACTCGGGCACAGTTCGAATGAGCCTGAGTGCACCTGGTGCCTATGGTCATTGGAGAAATCGTTAGAAATTTAGATTTAATATTGATTTCTCCGTCTTTATCTTCTAATAATTTTTTGTCACACTGTATTTATAATTTGAGTGTCTAAATTATATAATTGTATTAGAGTTATTCTTTAGTGTAAACTTGCTTATCAAAATATGAATATTACCGTCGGTGTTGTAAAAGGATTTTATAATATTATATTATCAAAATCTATTACAATATTTTAAAGCATTAAGTGTATAATATGTGGATGTTCGCACTCAAAAATTATTTAATTATAACATGCGTAAAATTCTATATGAGTAATTTAGAAATTATTCCACAAAAGTTGGAAGTTCAATTTTCAACAGGAAATGACTAGTTGTCTACTCAAGCACCAGTATTTCAACAACGTAATTACTTCTATAATTATGCATGAGCCATCTTAACTTCTGCTATATCAATATAAGAAAATTTGTTTACAGTAATGTCAATGGGGATTGCTAAAATCGTGTCGTCAAGAATATGACTGAAGATAAGCTCAAGTAATTAATATACAGTCTCCGGCTCTCAATAATACAATAATGAACTTGTTGATGCTTAAATCTGCTCGCATTTATACCGACCAGACTCGTTCACCAACGTTTATGCTATCAGCTGTTACTCAAACCACTGGGGTGAGAATCGCCTTTCTTTCTCTTACTAGACCTGCGTTCACCAAAAACGGATCAGAGACGCCGGTGGTTTTGCCGGCGTAAACCCTCTGATGCCTAAGTTAGCACAATGCGTTTACGGGAAAAACAATGCAATTTGGATTTAAGAATGGTTTTAATTTATTCGAAGTTTTGTAAGAAAAATGGTATGATTGCAATTTGACAGCGTTTTCCCACTCTCAGTTTTTTCTGTCCCATTCTTCATCGATTTCTTCCTCTTTTATAGCCGCCGTTTGTCCCACGTTTTCTGTTTACCCGCTATCCCCCCTTTTTCGGGTGGTGGCAGCCCCTCATGAGGCTCTAACTGTTACATTGTGGGCAAACGTGGGATCTTGCGTGTCCTTCAACGGTTATGGGAAAAACGCAACTACCGCGATTCTGTGGGATCGTGTTCCGGCTTTCCCGGGGGATGAGTGCCGGCTCAGTACACGCTTTTGGTCGGTATCGTCTCTGGTCGGTTCATGTTTGCCTAGTGCTCTGCTCGTACTACCAGGCTGAAGTGATCCACGCTGGTGTGGAAGTAGTAGTATGGCCGACCTGGTGCTTTTATTTACTTAACACCAGTCCCCCAGTTTCTGGTCTTGCGAGTGAAATGAGTCAAGAATAGAAACTGGTAACCAAATCTGACCGACCCGGGGAGCTTCTCATCTAGTCTTTTGTTTATAGGAGCGGACCTGAGGTACCATTCTTCTTCTGATGAGATTCCGACCGGAGCATGGGCTTGAACGAGCGTGTCCATTACCTATCTGGGCTTGCATCTAGTTTGGCCTCTTGTAGTGGTTAGTGACGTGGCCTTTCCAGACTCTTCGCGTTTGAAATTTGAAACGACGGGCTATTTGTCCTCAATACTCGGTGAGTGAGCTAGCATTCCCATCACTTAAATGCTTCCACTTTCCTTTTCGTTTCAAATCCCTAGACTTAAATCATCGCCGTTCTATTCTATTTGTTTCTCTGCTGTAAGACAACTCCTACGAACTTTGTTCACACTTTCCGCGTCTGGGGCTTCTGTTTGCGGGGTCTTTCCTCCATCACAGCAACATTATCAGTGCCAGTCTATTCCAGGTACAGCCTTTAACTTCTTCTTTGGTTGTTGTTGATTGGGTTCTGTGTTGCCCCTCTTTGTGTTCGTATACTTGGGTTTGTTTTGGTTTCCTTTTGGGGCTCCGGTATGTCAAATCGGAAAAGGAAGTTGATTGCCGATGAGAGTGACGAAGAAACGGGGGATTTAGACCTTAACTTGCCAATACCCACTGATTTTTTACGTCCCTCTAGCAATGTAGGGGACACCCTTGAGTACCCACGCCCCTTGATTGTTTCTCCCTCCCCCGAACTAGAGTTTGTAGGGAATAGAGGTGGACCTGCGTCGGGCTCTGGTGAGAACCACGGCTTTAGTGGGGTTGGGGTCCCTGAAGGGGTTGGTGATGGTGAGGGGAGCAACTCTGGACCGAGCGGACCTGCTAAGAAAATGAATCTTGGCTATAGGGTGGAGGCAGATTCTTACCCTATTGATTTCATAGCTTGTGCCACCACCCCCACTGATCTATTTAAGCTTAGGAACCTCTACAATATTCCCAACAAGGTTCTCCTGGTAGTTCCTGGGAAATGTGATGTCTCTAGTCGGCCTCCAAGAGGGTATGTGACGATGCACCTGGAAAGCTTCAGGTTAGGAGCTCGGCTGCCCCTCAAACGTTATTTTGCTAATATATTAGGTGGTATGCACCTGACCCCGAGTCAGCTGCATTCCAACGGGTGGAGGGTTCTTTCAGCTATGTATGTGTTGTGGAAGATGTGTGGATCAGAGGAGCCCTCCTTGGTTGAAGTGAAGCATCTATACCAGCTGAGGAGTAGTCCGAAGGAGGCAGGCTGGTACTATTTCATGTCGAGCTCCACGAAGAGGAAACTAATCACCGGCTTCCCCTCCTCGTGCAAAAATTGGAAGAACAAGTTCTTCTTTGCTGGGGGGAAGTTGGTGTCCATCAGCTCATTCGTTGGTGGTGATATTTACCTTCCAACACATTTTGTCACCCCATGTCGTTCATTTTTACTTATGTTTTTAATCAAATTGCCACTTATTGGGTTCTTTAACATTCTTTGTCATTTCAGAGTCGTGGGGTTTGATCGAGGGGCTTGAAGACCGACCTTTGCTTCAGGTGGAAACTGCTCTGGTGAACGCGTCTACCTGCCAAGACTTCCTCTCACCAACAAATCTGGTCAGTTCGGGTCTAATGGACGTAGCTGCTGGAATGGACAACAAGATCCTCAGTGCGATGAGCAGAAAGCGTGGTCGGGCTCCAAGCAGCTCCAGCAACCCTCCCCTCCTCCAAAGAAAACCAGCGTCGGTCCTTCTAAGGCTCATATTCCTGCTCTGCCCCCTCCTCCATCTCGTAAGAGTGGTGGGGAGGGAGCTTCCGATAAGAGTCTTGAGGTTAGCCTTCAATCTAGGGATCGATGCTCTCCTCTTCCATCCCGAGATCACGGTGACTACTTGAGCCCGTATCAAAGGGATTACAGAAAATCGGTGGGGCCCAAAATGGTGAAGGACATCGAGAGCATGGACCTCTCTGAGCTAGCTAGTTCCGTTCAAAGGGTCTCCTTCAGGCTGGCCACCTTGGTTTCATGTTACAAGAATGGGTCCACGCGCCTTGAGAGGAAGCTTCAAGCGGACAACCAGGAGTTGAAGAAGAAAGCGGAATCTGCCGATCGCTCAAAGGAGAAACTGGCGGAATTGAACAAGCAGATCGAAGATCTGGAGGAGAAAGCTGCTGTTGCTGAATCCAACACTTCCAAACTTGAGGGTGAGTTGAGTGACCTGAAATCTGATCTTCAGGCTACTCAAAGTGAGAGAGATACTTTGAAGACCGCCCTTGAGGGAGAGATCGAATCTCTGAGAGAGCAACTGGCCGAGGAGAAAGGCAAATCCGCTGACGTGGATGATAGGCTGGATGCCGACAATGATACTGGACTTTGTGGTAGTAGACGAAGAAGGTCCTTACCAGATGATCCTAGGCCGGCCATTTCTGAGGATGAGCAAAACAGTGCTGTCCAACCATTATCTTGCTCTGAAGTACCAGGTGAATGGGTGGTTGGAGTGGTACGAGGCGACCAGAGGATTGCAAGAACCTGCTACTCCTCGGCGGCAAGGGAAGCAATGCAGATTACATCCCTCGATACCCGAGTAGAAAACAAGAATGGCAGACAAGAACCTGTAGAGGATCTGGAAACAGTAAGCCTGGGACCAGCGAATCCGGGAAAGACGATCAGAATCGGGTCGAGACTTAAGGGAGAACAAAGGCAGGAGTTGGTGAAATGCTTACAGGCTCATGCAGATGTGTTTGCTTGGACGCATGAAGACATGCTAGGGATTGACCCTGAGGTAGCATGTCATAAGCTGGCAATAAAGAAAGGGGCTCGGGCAGTAAGGCAGAAGAGGAGGTGTTTCAACCAGGAGAGGTATGAGGCCATAAATGGCGAGGTGGAGAAGCTTTTGAGAGTAGGGTTCATTCGGGAAGTCAATTACCCTGAATGGATATCGAATGTGGTGTTGGTAAAGAAGGCAAATGGCAAGTGGAGGATGTGTGTCGATTTCACAGACCTTAATAAGGCGTGCCCAAAAGACAGCTTCCCACTACCAAAGATCGATCAGCTAGTAGATTCAACGGCTGGGCACGGGCTGCTTAGCTTCATGGACGCGTTCTCGGGATACAACCAGATCCCCATGTACGAGCAGGCTGAGGAGAGCACAGCTTTCATCACTAACCAAGGTTTGTTCTGTTACAGGGTGATGCCATTTGGTCTCAAAAATGCTGGGGCCACCTACCAGAGGCTGGTGAACAAAGTTTTCAGGCCGTTGATTGGGAAAACCATGGAGGTGTATGTGGATGACATGATCACCAAATCCAAAATCCCGAAGGAACATGTCAGACACCTTGAGGAGACCTTCGGGCTTTTGAGGAAATATAAGATGAAGCTCAACCCGGAGAAGTGTGCTTTTGGGGTCGAGTCAGGAAATTCCTTGGATTCATGGTGAGTCACAGGGGGATTGAAGCAAATCCCGAGAAAATCCAGGCGATTGTGCAGATGAGGTCTCCTCGTAACCTGAAGGAGATGCAGAGCCTCACGGGGAGGCTGGCGGCGTTGAGCAGATTCATATCCAAGGCTACGGATAAGTGTCAGCCATTCTTTCAAGTGATAAGGAAGGGGAAGAAAACAAAATGGACACCAGAATGCGAGGAAGCCTTCCAGAATTTGAAGCAGTACTTGCAGCAAACTCTACTACTGTCCACACCGAGGGATGGGACAAGCTATATTTGTATTTGGCTGTATCGGATCGGGCCGCCAGTTCTGTTCTGGTGAGAGAGGAAGAAGGAATTCAGTATCCGATATACTACACCAGCAAAGCTCTGCTCAACGCTGAGACCAGGTACCCACCGTTGGAGAAGTGGGCACTTGCCCTTGTGGTCGCGGCTCGGAAGCTGAGGCCATATTTTCAAGCATTCCCAGTCTAGGTAATAACAAACCAGCCCTTGCGTCAAACTCTGCACAAACCAGATGCTTCGGGTCGGCTCGTCAAGTGGGCTATAGAGCTGAGCGAGTTCGACATAGACTACAAACCCCGAACAGCGATAAAGGCTCAGGCAATGGCCGATTTCGTAGCTGAATTCACAGAGCCCGAAGTATTTTTAGATCGACGAGATGTAGTTATAGACAGTGGCGAAGCTCAAGTATGGCAGATGTCTGTGGATGGGTCATCAGGGGAATAGGGTTCAGGAGCAGGAATTGTCTTGGAAGGCCCGGATGGGGAGGAGATCTCTTATGTTGTAAAGTTGGAATTTGCAGCCACAAATAACCAGGCAGAGTATGAAGCCTTGATAGCAGGCTTGCAATTGGCTAAGGCCGTGAAAGCCGACAGAGTGAAGATCAGAACTGATTCCCAGCTGGTTGCGAATCATGTCAGTGAAAGATTCCAACCAAGAGAGGAGAAGATGGAGCAGTACCTGAAGATAGCCAGGCAGATGATGGGAAAATTCGAAGCAGTGGAGGTGATACAAATCCCCAGGGAGCAGAATAGTCGAGCAGACATTTTGGCCAGGATGGCAGCAGTAGCCGATCCAAAAATGCCAAAGTCGGTCCCTCTAGAGTTGAAGTCGAGCCCAAGTATCGAGCAGAATGTGGGGGTGTTGCGGATTGAACAAAAATGCTCGTGGATGGACCCAATAATTTCATACATCAGGGATGGGGTATTACCACCAGATAAGTTGCGAGCTCGGAAGGTTAGAGCCCAGGCCTCGAGATACACGATGATTGATGGGGTACTGTATCGACGAGGATATACACTACCTTTCCTTCGATACCTGGATGAGGACGATGCAGATTACGTATTGAGAGAAGTACATGAAGGAATTTGCGGGAACCATTCTGGTGGGAGGTCCCTTGCCCACAAGGTTCTAAGGCAGAGATATTTCTGGCCGACAATGCACCAGGATGCACGAGAGAAGACCAGGAGCTGTGCAAGTTGCCAGAGTTTTGCAAGTTTTTCCAACCAACCACCAAAGAAGCTCACCTCTATGGCCTCCCCTTGGCCATTTGCTCAATGGGGAATTGATCTGATCGGCCCGCTACCAAAGGGACGAGGAGCAGCAACGCATGCGATAGTGGCAATAGACTACTTCACGAAATGGATAGAGGTGGAAGCCCTTAGCAAGATCACAGAGAAGAAAACAACAGACTTTGTGTGGAGAAATCTGATCTGTCGCTATGGGATCCCTTATGCCCTGGTAACGGATAATGGCAGGCAGTTCGATAATCACAGCTTCAGGGATTTCTGCCAGAACCTCGGGATAGAGCTGAAGTATTGCTCGTCTGCTCACCCCCAATCGAATAGACAAGTAGAAGCAGCCAACAAGACCCTTAAGAGGCTTTTGAAAACTAGGCTTGGAGCAAAAAAGGGTGCATGGGTTGATGAGCTGTCAGGTGTGCTATGGGCATACAGAACAACCCACAAAACAGCAACTGGGGAGACACCATTCGCCTTAGCTTTCGGTCACGAGGCGGTCGTGCCAGCTGAGATAGGAACGAACACACACCGGACAGACCATTTCAATGAGCAGGATAACGACGAGCAGATGTGTTTGAATCTTGACCTGCTAACGAAAAAAAGGGAGCAAGCAGCCGAGCGATCAGTCATTTACCAGCAGAGGGTTGCCCGGTATTATAACCAAAAGGTGAACGTAAGGCAATTCAAGGTCGGAGATTGGGTGTTAAGGAGAGTGAATCAGAACACCAAAGACTCAACTCAAGGAGTGCTCGGTCCAAATTGGGAGGGGCCATATAGAGTCAAGCAGCTTGTTGGACCAGGAGCTTACAAGCTGGTTCGCACGGATGGCCACGAGATGAAGCGCCCATGGAACGCAGCACATCTTAGGAAGTATTTCCAGTAAGAGTCGTTAATATTTTCAAATTCTTTATGTTCGTATTTGCTGTTATTTATTTTGTGACCAAACAATTTCATGTAAGTTGAATCCTGCACTTAATAGAACGTCGAGGAATTTCATTCACTTGAAACTATGAAAATTTCTAAGGCATGCAAAGTCTCACCAAGTCTCAAAGCCTGTTTTATGGCGAGACAGAAGCCAAGCATGCCAGGATCTGCTCGACCATGAGAAGGCGAGCAGAATCCGCAAGCATCGAAAAATTTCTAAGGCATGCAAAGGCTCACCAAGTCTCAAAGCCTGTTTTATGGCAAGACAGAAGCCAAGCATGCCAGGATCTGCTTGACCACGCGAAGGCGAGCAGACTCCAAAGCAATCGAAAAATTTCTAAGGCATGCAAAGGCTCACCAAGTCTCAAAGCCTGTTTTATGGCGAGACAGAAGCCAAGCATGCCAGGATCTACTCGACCACGCGAAGGCGAGCAGACTCCAAAGCAAT
The DNA here is from genome assembly GCA_018350135.1 of Citrus trifoliata. NCBI lineage: Eukaryota > Viridiplantae > Streptophyta > Magnoliopsida > Sapindales > Rutaceae > Citrus > Citrus trifoliata. The sequence continues at coordinate 14,336,000 of CM031390.1, read as the reverse complement.
TGAAGAATTTTCTAAGGCACACAAAAGCTCCGCAAGTCCTAAAACCTGTCTATGGTGAAGCTGGAAACCAAGCATGCCGGGATTTGCTCGATCGAGTGATAACGAGCAGAATCCCAAGTTAAAAAGCAAGGCCGCTTGCCAAGCAAAAGCCTGCCCGACCAAGCGAAGGAGAGCAGGCACTCAAATAAAAAGACAACTTGTAAATATAAACGCAAGAGAGTAATCAAAAAAGGGTTTCATTAATCAATAACCAACAAGGCTGTTCATTACAAAACAAATAACACGGTCAAGAAGATGGCGAATCAGTAAGCCGAGCAGCATCGATTGGCTGGACCTCCTCAGGTACAGGGGGAGTATCACCAGTTGCGTCCGGGGGGTGCTCGCCTCGCCAACAACAGCAGGGGTGCTCGCCTCGATAACAACAGCAGGGGTGCTCGCCTCGCCAACGTCAGCAGGGACGGCACGAGGAGGAGAATTGTCCTCCTCAATCACGATCGGCTCTACCCCTTCAGCATCATCCTTGGCCGCCTCCTCGTCCATATGTTGAGCAACACCAGCTGCAAGGTCACCCATCTTCATATCAGGATGTTGCTTTCCGAGGACGGCCATGATGCAGCGATAGGAATGCCGAAGTCCCTGGTCGTACTGGTTGTTGGCCTCCCTCTCCAAGTTCTCGACCTGAGCTCGGTGGAAATCGCGGAGAGATTTGAGCTGAGCCTCATACATAGCCTTCTGCCGTTGCAAATCCTCCTTAACTTTGGTCAGCTCCTCCTCGAGGGTGGCGGCTTTCGCTTGAGCAAGAGATTCTTGCTCTATCAGCTTGAGGTTCTCCACATTTAGCTCCTCTACTTTCCTCTCGGCAAGGTCAGCTCTGGTCGTCGCCAACTGAATGTCCTCATTTATCTTCCGGTCGTAACGCCCAACCTTAGCCTTGTAATAGGTGGTCATGCAGCTGAGGTGAAAAGCGCTATACTGCATGGCCCCCACCAACTCACCCAAGGTGCAGCCATCAAAGTCCTCCAGGTCCTTCTTAGTCACGAGTTTAGATAACTCATTGACATAAGGGGCCAAATGTTCGGCTCCACTGTCAGGTAAGCGAGACCGAGGACCGACAGGAGAAGAAGAAGAAGCAGGATTTGTTGCTGCTCCACTAGTCTCCCCGACTTTGGAGGGAGCAGGAGGTAAAGTCTTCAAGGGAGCGACCTGCTGCACGATGTTGGCCCGCTTGGCAGTAGGGGCGTCCTTACTCTGGTCCCTCTTCGTGGTGGGAGGTCGAGAACGTTTCCTGGTCAGAGCCCCAATCACAGCGTCCTCCATCCTATGGCCAGGAATTATCAAGCGAGACTCGAGTAAGTTGTATGTAGTTAACAGTTCTCGGCACAAGCAGGAATTGGCTAGTACTGCCTCGACCCGCTTGAGCTGGTCAGATTTGAGCGGGAAGTGGACACCCCAAGAATCTGCAACACAAGCAAGCATTTGATTAAGAGATAAACCAATAAAGTACAAACAGCAAGGGAGACAAGACATCTAATGCGAGCAGGCAACCTGGGACCACGAAACGGGGTGGGACGCGGAAGTCCTTCCCATCAACCTGTGCAACTTGACCCCAGGGACCCCCCGCGAAAAAGAACTTCCTCTTCCAATTCCCACCACCCCCAGTAGGAAGATCGGTTATGAGTTTCCTGGTCTTGGTACTTGATTGAAAGTAATACCAGCCGGCGTCTTTGGGGCTGCTTTTCAGCTGGTATAGGTGCTTCACCTCGTCGACCGTGGCCTCGCTTTGGCAACATCTGTCCCACAGTATGAACAGACCAGAAAGCACTCTCCACCCGTTGGGGTTCAGCTGACCAGGAGCTAGATTTAGCCCGTTAAGAATCCGGGCAAAGTAGGGTTGCAAAGGACACCTCAGCCCATACCTAAAACTCTCCAGAAACAGGGTAACATATCCCCTAGGAGGCCGGCTAGGGGTATCTTTCTTTCCTGGCATCTTAAGAAGTACCTCACCAGGAATGCTATACCTAAGCCGGAGGTTAGCGAGCTCGTCAAACGTGGTCGTGCACGTCATATAATCAATGGCATAATCTCGCGACAAGGCTCTACCTCCTATTGTACCCCGTTCTTCTGGTCGTGAGGTTCCAGATGGAGACACCGCGCCAGAGTCACCTTCACCATTCTCACTCAGCGTATTTTCCGAGCCGGAAGGTCCTCCCTCACTACTACTTCCGCTCGAGGAGGTTGCTTGGGGTGACATCCTCCTAGCACTGGTCCCAACACTAGGCCTAATGGGTTCTAAGGGGATCCCGGGGTCAAAGGCAGGATCGGTGAGCAGACCAGGCAAGAAATCTAGTTCATCGTCATCAACCACAACAACTTTCTCTTTGCCCTTCGACATTCTTAAGGAATAACCAGAACAGCCCCACCAACTACTACCCAAACAAAAGAGAAAAGAAATTTATCTACAACTAACCGAATTTACCACATGCTGGCCCACATGAGCTGACTCACCTTGCTATCTCACCATAAATGAAACAGAATGTAACTAATATTTGGCTTCACAAATCTCCACCTTAGTTAATTCTGAAACAACTTCACCTATTTATTCAAAAATTACTAACTTGGTTTATGAGCTACCAATTCCAATAAAGTTCAGAGAGTTTCTAAACTTGACTACATTACTACTTTTGTTAAAATATCATCTGGATTAGTCTGTATAGGAACCTTGACAACATCAACTACTTTATTTGTTATTTCATCCTTGATAAAGTGCAACCTAACATCAATATGTTTGGTTCTGTCATGATACTTAGGATTCTTACTGAGTTGTATCGCATTGGAACTATCACAGCCAATGTAAATTAAATCCTGCTTCAATCTGAATTCAGAGACTAGCCCATTCAGCCACTTTGCCTCTTTGACTGCTTTAGTTAAGGCAATGTACTATACTTCAGTGGTAGACAAAGCAACAACTGGTTGAAGAGAAGCTTTCCAACTCACTACCCCTCTATTCAAAATAAAAACATACATTTTAATGGACCTTCTCTTGTCCAGATCAGCTATAAAATTTAAGTCCACAAAACCAGATACTTGACATGAGCTATTTTCAGTACCTCTATACAAAATTCCATGATCAGCAGTACCACTCAAGTACCTTAACAACCACTTGACAACATTCCAATGTTCCCTTCTTAAATTCCCCATAAACCTACTAATAACCCCTACACCATGAGCTACATCAGGTCTTGTACAAACCATAAAATACATAATGCTGCCAACTACACTTAAATAGGGCATTGTCTTCATATACTCAATGTCTTTATCTTCTTCTAGTTCCTAAAGCTTTGACAATCTGAAGTGTGCTGACAGAGGCACTAATACAGGCTTTGCACTACTCATCTCAAACCTATTAAAAACCGTTTTTACATATATGCTTTGGGTAAGAAACAAGGTTTTTGAATTTATGTCTCTTGTTGAGGTAGTACCTCGAGGCGACCAGGCGTGAAGAGCAGATGCTTGTTGACAGAGTTCTGCAAACAGGAGAGTCCTGTAAGAGCCAGGTAGCAGGGGAACAAGAGCAGAAATACTCTGCTCGTCCTCGAATACGACATTTATGGGGTGAAACTCCTGGTAGGGGCACGAGGCCATTCCTGCTAGAGTTGAAAGGCGAGGCGACCAGGTCGGCGACAGTTGACAAGACGTGTATTCCAATCCGAAAATCAAGGCACGAAGTCCGTTCCCGTTCGCCCACAACGGCGATAATGGGGCGCCCACATCCGAGAGTGCAGAGAATAATGGGCGTGGACTTCGGAAGACGGCGGTTGAGAGGAAGCATATAAAAAGGTAGCCAACGAAGGTAAAAGGGTTAGCATTTTTGAGATTATAAGCAAGATAAGGAAAATTCTAAAGAATAGAAGCTAAAAGGAAAGCCATAAGATCTGTGGCAAACATTCCCAGAACCTTGAAATTTGACTTGAGCGTCGGAGGGTTTACGCCGGGAAAACAACCGGCGTACTCTGACTTGTATCTGTGGACGCAGGAATACTCGGAGAAGAAAGCGTACGAGGAGATATCCTGGTCGAGGTGAGGTTGATCGAGCAGATCTTCTGGTCGTCGGGAGAGCGTAACCAGAATCTCGCATCAACATCTCTTACAATCTGCATTCTCAATATTCTTGTTGCAGCCCCCAAGTCTTTCATTTCGAATGTAAAACTCAACTTCATTTTTAATATTTCTATCTCCTCTTTATCGTTACATGCAATAAGAATGTCATCTATATAAAGAATGAGATAAATTCTATTTTCAGAAGTCAAAACCTTAAAATACACACAGCTGTCATATTGGCTTTTGTAATAACCATGACTGATCATGAACTCATCGAACCTCAAATACCATTGTCTTGGAGACTTCTTCAGCCCATACAGACTCCTCTTTAATAGACATATTATATCTTCAGTCCCCTTTTCAATTAACCCCTCAGGCTGATCCATAAGAATTTCTTCTTTAAGACTCTTATATAATAAGGCAGTTTTTACATCTATTTGATCTAATTCCAGGTCTTTGAATGTTGTTATTGCAGTAGAACTCTTATGGAACTATATTTGACAACAAGGGAGAATACCTCATTAAAGTCCTCTCCATGCTTTTGTGTGAACCCCTTTGCAACAAGTCTTGCCTTACATCTGGGAAGCTTACCTTCAGTTGTTCCTTATTTAATTTTATAGATCCATTTGCATCCTACCAATCTTTTATTTTAAGGTTTCTTGACCAAAGACCATGTATTGTTCTTCTTTAGTGAAATAATTTCCTCATTCATAAGATCCAACCATTTTATTCTAACTCTGCTATTCATGGCCTGTTTGAAGCTTATAGGTTCCTCACCAATAACTTCCTCAGCTATTTTCAGTGCATAAGAAACCATATCAGCAATGCCATGCCTTTTCGGTAACTTAATAACCCTCATTTCCTTGTCTCTAGTTAGTTGATAATCATATGTTTAAGAAGTGGTGTGAGTTTTTTTTATAAGACTTAGAATCCCTTTCTGCAGCTCTTTTATCTTCACTTGACTCCACTTTAAAGTTGTGCTCCTTATTCCCATTTAAATCAGGTGTAATGAGCTCTGTTTCTACCCTTTGATGTATCATAGACTTTTCATCAAACACAACATCTTGGCTGATAAAAGTTCTTGCAGGTTTGCCATCTATGCACCAAAGTTTATATCCATTGACACCATATGGATACCCTATAAAGTAACCCTTAACAACTTTTGGCTCTAACTTTCCCTGGTTTATGTGAGCATAAGCAAGGTAGCCAAAAATCTTGAGGTTGCTGAGATATTAAGGTTTTCCTGCCCAAACTTTCTGAGCAGTCTTGAAATGCAGTGTTGTTGAAGGGCTCCTATTTGTTAGCCTATATGGCTATAAATATTGATTTTGATGATAACAAATCACATGTATTTATTAAGTAAAGATTTATGAATTATGCTTTTAAAATAAGAAAATGTTGTTATGGAATTAAAGCATTTTGGACTAAAATGAAAGCATTGTTAAAATCTTTGATAGTGTTGTTAAATTTCGGATTTGGACCTATTTGAAATATTTAAATGTTTTTAGGCCATTCTATAATTTCACAAAGTTTGGGCGAAATCATAATTTCAAAAATTTTTGGGATTGACAAAGCATTATTTAAAATTCTGAAATTAGGACCTATTTGCAAACTTTTATAACGTTTTGGGCCATATTACAGTTTTATAAAGTTTTGGGGTCAAACTGAAAATTTAGGAAAAATTTCACTGTAGCAGGTTATTGTAGCATCCGGCTTACCGGATACAAAATCCGGAAAACCGAAAACTGGGCAGAATGCACCCAAAACGAAAACGGCTTACCGGATTGCCCAGAATGTGAGTAACTGCTAGTTTTCGAGCTCAAACTATAAGAACTCAAATCCAACTCATTTTGAAGCTCTCCAACAAACAAAAACAAAAAGCACACGTGATATCTTGAGCGTTCAAACTTGCGAAATACAAACATTGAATCTTTTCTTATTCTTCATCATTGTATATCTACTCATTGAGTGAGTTTCATTGTAACCATCATTTATTCATCTCATTTGTAAGAGTTTGAGTGTGTGAGACACTTGAGTGAAGAGATTGAGAGATAATCTCTTTGTTGTAAAGGTTTATTGATACCTCGAAGTCAATTGTAATTGGTTGAAGCCTCGGAAAGGTTTGGATAGTGAAATCCTCAAGCTTGGATCGCATGGATTGCCGAACCATGTAAAAATTCGTGTGTTTGTTTCTCTTTTCTCTTACTCTTCAATTATTGTGCTTATATTAAACTTATTGTTTTCAATTTTATTAAGACATTAGATTACTTGTTATGTGGATTTGTTAGAATAATTTTTAAAAATTCCAATTCACCCCCCCTCTTGGGTTGCACATTCATATTTCACTATTGACCAAGTAAGTTGCAGTGGTAACATGTTCTGCACAAAAGTATTTTGAAAGGTTTGCATTAAATAGCATGCACCTTACCCTTTTCAACTAAGGTCTTATTCATCCTTTCGGCCAACCCATTTTACTAAGGTGTGTGCCTTACAGTTTTGTGCATGGCTATCCCCTTCTTAATGTAGAGTTGATCAAAATCATTGCAGCAATACTTGAGCCTATTATTTGTTCTTAGCCTCTTCACCCTCCTCTCTGTTTGATTTTCCATTAAAGTCAGCCATTCTTTAAACTTTCCAAAAGCCTCACTCTTCTGCTTCAGTACATATACCTAGATTTTCCTTGAAAAATCATCAATGAAAGTAATAAAGTATATAATTCCACCATGACAATGAACCTAAGGGGTGTTGTGCAAATTTTATTAAACTCGCAAGTGTACGAATCTATTGTAGAATAGATCAATGGTGACGAGTGTCAATCTCACGAAGAGGTAGATTTTAATTGTGTGTAGAATTAATTTTCTAAATGGGTGGTTGGATTTGTGGTGAAAGTGACTTATATTATCTTAAAATTGTAATTGAAATGGCGAGAATAAATTGAAGAGAATTCTATTGAAATGCGGCACTTGAGTATCTAGATTCGTATCAACATGCACCATGGGCTAAACATTCCTTATTAATGCCAATTAAATCATGAGAAAGAAATCCACACCTCATGAACTACACTCTAATCAATATGGTGTTAAGGGCTTATCGTGCCAAATAATAATAACTTTGTACTAAGGAGCCGGTGAAACCAGAGCGGTATCTAGACAAGATTATTATTATTTGTCGACGAGAAGTCAAAACATCCACAAAAATTATAAAGGAAGAGAAAATAAATTTACCAAATAAAGCACATGACACATGTTGAGACTTCACCTTCAATGCAAGCTTGAAAGAAAATTATCTACTCATAATTGAACTAAGGGTAAAATAAAAATTTATTAAAATACGTAGAAAATACAAGATAGAGAAGGAATTACTAAAAATGGAGTCCAAAAATAGATTCAGAGATATCAAATTAGGGGGGAGGCCCCTTTTTATATATATATTGAGTAAATCATGGCCATCGGATTAAAAACAGTTTGGACGATCAAGATTGCGCCACGTCATCAGTCAACAATACGCATTTGACCACGCGGTTTAAACAGTAACACGGTTTGACTTGGCTTGAATAGTAACATGATTTGGTTGAAAATAATCATGTGTATATGCATGTACCGTACATACAATTTTTTATCCACTAACATGCTGCCACGTCACCAATCAACAGTGCATAAGAATTTTAGTCCAACAGGATCGTGACACCTCATCAGTCAATGCCACATCATTAGTCAATGCCATGCCATCGATCCATCTATATGAACAGTGTCATGAACAATAACATAGACAGTACCGTACATGTGGATAGTACCGTACATGTGAACAATGTCTTTTTTTTTTATGCTCCTCATAAGGTTTTCAACCGTCCTAAGTTTAAAAGTGATGTATGTTTTGTCGTCTGATCTTCGTTCATTGTGAAATGACTATAATGCCCCTAAAATACATAAAATACTTAATTAAAATAAAACACACGTAATTAAATCACAAAAATGTTAAATACATAAAAGTAAGGGTGTTAGTAAAACTTGAAGTGTAAAATGATAATTTGCTCATTTATAAATATACATTTTCTAACACTCAAAATAGGACCCCCACAGATCTGAATGGATTTAATCCATTGTATTTTTAGTCTCTTGTTTTCCTGGATTAAACTTCTGTCGGGTTGCTTTACCAAATACACACTTCTCACAGAATTCAAGTGTTGAAATTTGGTCAGTTTCTAGTAATCCTTGTTTACACAACTCCTTTAATCATTTCTCACTCATGTGTGCTAATCTCATGTGCCAAATCCTAGTTTTATCACTATTTACACTGGTAATAACACCAGGTAACACTACTGAGTCATTAAGTACATACAATTCATTTTTCCTACTACATTTTATTATGACTGAACCACCACCTTTAAGGATCTGAAGTTCACCATTTTCTGCCCTTCTACAGCAACCCAATTGGTCTATCATTCCTAAAGATATGAGGTTTCTTTTAAGCTCTAGAACATATCTCACTTGTTCCAAGCTTCTGACTGTACCATCATACATTTTAATACTAACAAACCTTATTCCAGCAACTTTGCAAGCTAGATTATTTCCAAGCAAAACTTTACCACAATCAACATTTTCAAAAGTCACAAAGAAATCTTTATATGGGCACATATGGAAAGAACACCCTGAATCAAGTATCAACTCATCAGAAGATTTCTTATCTGCTGCAATAAGAACATATGCATCTTCTTATTCTCCTTCATCTACATATACAACATCAGCTTTCCTACTTGATTCTTTCTGTAACTTTTCAAGCTTCTTTTTTTCAAAATAGTATTTTATGTAATGCCCTTCCTTTTGATAGAAGTAACATTTCCTTTTCTTCTTCTTTTTGTCAGCCTTTTCTTTATGATTTTTGTTCTTCTTGTCTTTGTTCACCTTTTTCTATGACTTTGCTTTGGCAACTAATCCATCCCCAGCAATCTTATCCTTACCATCTGCTCTCTTTTTCAAGTCTTTAAATTCAAAGGCATTTTTGACATCTTTCAGGGTGAGAGTCTGTCTCCCATAGAGCAAAGTGTGCATGAAGTGTTCATAGGAATCTGGTAATGAGCTTAACAGGATAAGAGCTATATCTTCATCATCAAGTATGATGCTGACATTTTCAAGATCGAGTATCAGTTTATATAACTCATCAAGATGATCATTCATGACTATCCCCTCCTTCATTGAAAATGTGTAGAGCTTCCTCTTCATGTATAATCTTTGTGCCATAGATTTTTTTAAGAAAAGTTCTTCCAACTTCGCCCACAACCCAAAGGTAGTCTTCTCTTTGGCTACTTCTCTCAACACCTCAACAGATAGATGAAATATGATCGTGATGTGAGCTTTGTTGTTTATAGTCCTCAAGTCTCCACCTGAACCTGATGAACCTTCCTATCTTTCTTTCTTGGACTTTAATTCTTCCTCATTATCAAGGGCACTATCTAAGCCCTGTTGAATCAAAATGGCTCTCATTTTCAAACTCCATAAGTAGAAATCATTTTCACCATTGAACTTTTCAAGATTAAACCTAGTGGCTGCCATTCTTGAAGATCAAGAACAGAGAGCCGATTAGCTCTTATACCAATTTGTAAGGAAATAAATGACAACTGACAACAGAATGGTTACCAAGATTATGATCGACTAGAACAAGAACAAAGATAATTGGATTATCTAAGAAAGAAAATAACAAGAAGGAGGAAGCAAGAAGCAGAAAACACTAAGAGGCAACATGAAAGATTTACGTGGTTCGCTGCCAAAGTACCTACATCAAGGGCTGAAGAACCCTAAATGGTTGTGAAGTTTTATTGCTTATGATTGATTACAATGAGACTACAAGTGACAGAGAACAAATCTCTTTTACAAAGAATTCCCAATTCTCAATATTAGCCTCCAAACTCAATCGAAAAAAATGCCTAGTGATCAGCCTCTCCTCTATGTTTTATACAGCTCCTGATCATAACGAATTTACAACATGTTGGCCCACATGAGCTGACTCACCTCACCACCTCACTAGAAGCGAAACAGAATGTGCCTAACATTTGGCTTCACAAAGAGGTTATTATTCATTTTGATCCTTGCCTCTATTTCTTATGTTCATTTTAACACTATGTTTGCCATAGAAGTACTTTGATTAATTCTTATTTCCCAGCCTCTGACCTCTTTTATGCATGTTGTAGACTCCAAAATCTTTCCTGGTTGATACATCTCATAACTCCATTGCAAAGGTTAACTTAATGGATGGTGGTGAGTGTACAGCGTTGAATGTATCAGAAGACTTATCGCAAGCTGGGAAGACAACTGAAAATTAAGGCAACTCAACATGTATGGGGTGCTTTTGGAGCTAAATATGATCAAATGAGGAAGGGATTTAAATGGGGGCACCTCTCATCGCATTTGCAGAACACCTGGCTCAATATGAAAACCAAAAATAAGTCTAAAGGCTATGTCTTTCATCCACTGTTACTGCTGGCATTGTTATCAACCATAATGTTCCACGCAGCATTGATGATCTTGGGCTGTAGATCAGAAAAAGGTTTCCAGCAGATTTCAAGTCTAAATCCCTTCTGTCGAATTGTGAATAGACATCTGCATTTATTCCAATTACTAATTAGCCTCAATTCCGCTGCCTTTTTCTTATGCTTAGCATTTATGACAATTCTCTTTTATGAGTTTCCGCTCAAGCTATTGCTGCTAGTTTCTGTATTTTCAATGCTTGCTGCCTACGTGCATGATATAGGATTCTTTTTGCCTCGCATGCGCTCATAGCAGTCAATTTCTCAAATAACTTGCAGGCGCACTCATCATGGTCAATATTAAAAAAAAAAAAAGCTGTTTTATTGAGTCGTTTTTAATCTTGTTAATTTCGAAGTGTAATGCGTGATGTATGTTGTATTAAGGTTAATTTGCTTCAAAACTTTTAGGGTTTTTGTTTGGGTGATTAAAACGCTACCGCGAGATTGTAGCCTCCTCGTGATCAAAGCAATTATCGAGGAGATTCGTAATAGTCAGCTGCTCGTGTGCACGAGGACTGACAAGGAAATCGCGAGCAGAAGCCAATATTAGGTCTTCACAAGGATATTGGTCTACAAATATTTGCCTAACAGGAGACGAAAGATATTACTGGAAGAATAACTGGCTTATGCAGAAGAAATGCTTGGAAAATGTTCATTTAGGAGGTAAGGACATCAGATAATTAAAGAAAGAAAATAAATTATAAAAGATTTGCATTAACTGTCTTCCTGCGTGGGAGTGCAGAACATCCTGCCTCTGTTCAACAATCGCCTCGTGCTGAACGACTTGAAATTGTCACGAAAATTTGTCAAGGCCTGGCTTTTTTACATAGTTCAGAGAAGCAGGTTTTCACAGAGATTTTAAGGCCTCCAATATACTGCTTGATGAGGTTAGTTTCCACTCGATATCTTTTGATACCACTGCTTTGTCTTATCTGATTTTATTCTTGCGACGCTATGCAGACTTTTAAATGTAATCTGTCCGATTTCTCCATAGCCAAGGTTAGTGCTATGGAGAATGCTGAGTTAACAGCTTTGGACACGTCATCTGTGTCGGCGCAATCTGGGAAGACAGATATGGAAATGAAGATGGCTCAGCTAGAGAGTGGAGCTTGGAGGGCTCATGATGAAGATGAGAAGCCACTTCAATGGCCGTCCAAGTCATCCCATTTGAAGAGCACCAGGCCCAATTTGAAAACAGAAAATGAAACTTGGAATAATTTTCTTTATTTGTTATTGATGGCCACATTGCTGTCAACCATAACCTTCCTCTCTGCATTAAAGATCATGAGATGCAAATCAGAAGAAGGCTACAAAAACAATTCTAGCCTAAACCCCATCTGCCAGATTGTCAATCACATCCATTTTATATCCGACTCGTCACTACCTTCAATTCCGTTGCCTTTTTCTTATCCATAGCATTGATGATGATTTTCTTCAATAAGCTTCCGCTTAGGCCATTGCTTCTGGTATCTGCTTTTTCCATGCTCGGTGCTTACATGTGCATAATATCTGGCCCTACAAAGCCTAACTTGAGCCCATTCTATTCAACATTTTAAGGTTCCTGGAAGATGACATTTTCTTTGGAATGCGACACACTATTTCAATAATTAAGCTCATTATGTCCTATGGATTTGCATCGATCAATACACTGGCTGTGGTGTAAGCAGACAATTAAGTTCCTATTTTTATTATTAAGATGTCTGGTGTGTTTAACGTTTGACACTGCTGTATTAGTAAATTATGAATGTAAAATATGAATACAGTCTGAAAAACAGTCATGCCAGCAGGCATGGTTATCAATAAAACTTATACAGTTGATTCACTAGTAGTTTTACTTCAGTTTATAACCACCTAAATTGACCTGGGTACATAAAGGTTGCAGCCACCGATCCAGTAATTCTATATAATATCAACGATCAGAAGTTGGGTTAATTCCAGCAAGACAAATGAAACAGAGTTTTTGGGTACTGCTAGAGCAAAAAGAGTAACCAATCATGTAACCAATTGTGTTAATTGACAAGTTATGCATTTGGGTTCATCTGTGAGAGGAGACAACCCCTGACTCAGAACAGTCTTTTTGTGTTTTAGCTTGATGGCCTGAAATATATAATTAACCCCTCAAGCTAATTATGTTTCATCAGCCAGAGAGCCCCCAAGTATATTTCAATTTCATAATTGAGGTAAGCATCTTTTACAGGAACAGATGATTGAAAACAATCAACACATACAAGTTTAAAATGTACAAATTTATAGTGGGGTGACTTTACAGGATCATAAGCTAAACTAACATCATTGAACAATTTGGCCGCTAGGTAGGGGAAGTACAGCAAATTGCTCCGTCGTAGGATTGTATATAAATATAAATGTACTACTAGTTGCTATATAGTCAAAGCTGGAACAAAATAGAAACCCAATGAGAAGATTGCTCAATTCGTAAACCTGAACAACTATTTCAAAACATTAAGGCATTTAAAGGGCGCAAGACTTGACTTGTCTTTAAGAGGGACAAAACCGTGGTCTGGATTAATGAGAAAAGAACTCCTGTGCAAGACAAGCCCTGAGACTAAATGGCTGTCCGGGTAAAGGTGGAGAGAGAAATCAGGTCTGGAAATGAGAGAGAGCCGGTGTCTTGGAACAGATTTGAATCTTAGTAGTTATTTTTTCTTTTGTGCGTAAACTAACAAGGATCCTATCTAGAAAGAGATCATTATTTGCAATGACAAAGGAAGCTAACTTCCTTTTGTTAGAAGACATATTTGAAGCTTCTCATGGCAACAAGATGTGTCACTTGCACTCTTACGTAAAGTAGCAGTACACCAAATTACCCCTTAAAAATCTCGAAAAGCCTATTACAGTGGAGAAATAAATGGAGATGAAACAACATAAACTATGTACAATTGATGACAAAGGAAACCATTAGCATCATAAGTAAAATTGATGACGAAGGAAACCATTAGCATCATAAAAAGCATCTTTGACATTTCAGGATGTGTAGCATCCCACCAAGTGAAATTATGACAAGCAAGGGCTAAATTAACCAGGTCGTCGGTAATGATTTCAGCCTCTTGATAACTATAAGGCAGTGATTTCGTGAAGATCTTCAAGACTGTTGCCCCTGGGATTGGTTCTATTCCTCCGCAAACAGATAATGAAGCGCCAAAAGGACAAAGTGAATTTCCCCATACTTAGTACAGCCATTCCGAACAAAATGAGGGCAAGGACTAATGACCACACCAACCCATTGCTTGAGATGCTTGATTTCCCAACTTTCACATAGAATTTAGGTATGATCTCGTCCACTAAGAGAATATAAACAATGGCCGTGCACATTACAAGGAAGAGCACAAATGTTCTCAAATGTAAAGGCCATACGAGCAATACAATCGCAAACATGGTAGTCAAGAACCCAGCAGAGTTGAAAATCATGATGTAGACAAAGGTTGGCAACTTACTGAGTACGTCATCCTTATCAGCGTGCAATGTTTTAACTGCAAGATAATCTTCTTTAGCAAATTGTAAACACTACCAAAAGAAAAATAATAATTTAGTTAAAAACTTTTACCGGCAAGAGTATCCTCTCTGAGTAAGGAATCTGGCAAATTGCAAGCTACCGTGAAAAATGCTGCAGCAATCGTTACTACTACCATCAGTAACACGTTTCTTGTCTGTATGGGCCACCGTGTTTGGTTCCTGCTGCTGTTGGCGGTTCCATCTGCAGGGAGCTGCGGATATTGCTGAGCAATTGCTTGTTGAATGATCCAGCCTATTTCCTTGAAAGCAGAGTCCTGAGAATTAGCATTGCATAACTGTAAGGCTGTTTGTCCCTGCTTATTCACGGTATTAATTCGAATCATTATGCGCCTATTGGAATTCTCACGGATGAGTAGCTCCACTATCTGCAATGAGCGCAACAGGATTGTCAAGGGATGCGTTATATGTTTTGGCAATCAAAATTCAAAAACTGTGTTTGCAAGAGACAGGGAGCTTACCTGCTTTAATTTGTTAAGTGTGGCGAGGTGCAATACAGTATTGCCCTCCTTGTCTTTCCAAGTGAAGAGATGCTCTTTTCTGTGACTCTTAGCCTCATCCACCAAGGCTTGAAACGCGTCCGCTCGGGACTTCTTCACAGCAAGGTGTAGGGCCGTCTCTCCATTTGAAGTCAGCTTCTCAAGAGACTCCGGGCAAATAGAAACTAAAGCCCTAATAACATCAGAATTACCTTCCAAAGCTGCTCTGTGTAGCGGTATCATTGAAGAGTTGTCTACTTCAAGGCACAGCTCACGATTAATCTCTCCGAAAGTCCGAACCATCTCGGCATCCCCACCCGTAGAAAGTAAGTGCATGGTTGTTTCACCTCGCTGATTTTTAATACTGGCAAGTTGAGGCCACAGCCTTGCCATTTCTTTAGCTGCTTCAAGGCTTCCAGGCAAGCAGGCGGTGATGAGCAGAGGATCCTCCGAGCGTTGGCATGCTTTTATCATCTCATCCAGTAATTTCGGATGCTTTGAATTTAATGACTTGACTTCTTCGACATCGTTTTTTTGGCAAGCTTCCTGAAACAACTGCTCCAAGTTAGCCATGACAATTGACAGACACTCACACTGTGTTTATGTGTTACATTCTTCTTCCCATCTCGCAGTTGAGCTCACATCACTCTTATGTTGTTAATTAATTACAACTTTTCTTTTTTTCTAGGGTGAGGTTTCTTAGTCCGTCTACATATATATGTGTGTGTGTGTGTGCAAATTAATTGTATGTAAAATTAAAAAAAAAAAAGAATAAGTAAAAAATCCAAGAACTTTCTTGTTTCTTTCCCCCTCACCATGTAACTTCAAATGGAACGAATTGCACGAAAACGCGGCATCTCTACGAAGAGAAGGATGGACCTTGTGGTGGATAATTCAGGGAAATGGACAATGCAGGTATATACTTCTTCAATACCTTCAATTTAATAAAAAAATTTGGAATTTTATACTGTTCGTACTTAAATGCTGATATATTACATATCCGACTTATTGAACTTTCATAAGATCAATTGCTTCAATTGACAAGATATCTAGGTTGATATATACAACATCTATTAATAATGAAAATAAACACATATTACATAGCACAACAAATCGGGTGCCATAACTAGATCCAGTTGGGCACATTTTTATCAAAATTGTAAGACAAAAAATTCAAAAAAAAAAAAGATACTGAACATTTGAATAATATTGATTAACATATAAAGTTTTTATGAAATACAATTGTTTTATATATATATATAAAGCTCTTAAAACGTTGTAAAGTAATTTTTCAGATTATAAAAGTATTTTACACTGGCAAACCAGACTTTCTATAACGTGAGGACATGGCAATGCATACATCCCATTGACTTTTGGAAGTATCGTAGAAGCTACGAGCTTCCCCTTTTTGTGTTTTGTTTTTTTCCCTCTTCTCTTTCCCGTAAACGTCCTGAAAATTTCTCTCGTTGTTCCCCATGGGAAGAAGACGACTTTCAAGTTTCAATATTCAATGGACTAAACCCGACAAATGGGAATGGGCGGGTCTACAGCGGATCCATCTCTGTCTCTCGAACCCAGTGTCCATGATATTAGCCCAAATCCACACCCATCAAATTTAAGACCAATTCAAGCTATCGCTTTAATTCTATGAGTCAAGCTTTTGACACCCCAGAAATTTCCGTTATAAATCCGCACTCCCAAGTAACAACCGTATAACACCCCGATAATTTGAAAATTGCATTCCAAATATATTAGTTTCAGTACTCCAATGGGTTTTTGGTCCAATAGAAGAAGTCTTGCACTTATAATGTTGAGTGAAAGAGTTCGAGTTTCCATAAAAGCATTATGGAGGTTAGTTTCAGTACTCCCTCAATTATTAACTAATTGAATAGAAACGGTCTCTCCCTTATGAAATGTAAGTGGAGTAGGCACCCCTCGAATATTAGAGAGGGTTGGATACAAGGGTTTGTGTCTCCATAAGAGTATTATGGAACTCAATTAGTTAATAATTGAGGGAGTATTGAAATTAACCTCCATAATACTCTTATAAAGGCAGTCTCTCCCTTACGAAATGTAAGTGGAGTATGCATCCATCACGAAATGTAAGTGGAGTAGACACCCCTCGAATATTAGAGAGGGTTGAGTACAAGAGTTTGTGCCTCCACAAGAGTATTATGGATGTTAATTTCAGTACTCCCTCAATTATTAACTAATTGAATTGAGATAGTCTCTCACTTACGAAATGTAAGTGGAGTAGGTATCTCTCGAATATTGGAGAGAGTTTAAAGTATTTGGGCAAGTGCTTTAGTGAGTTAATATATGTGTATGGGAGTGGTCCCAGTTGTTTAGTACGATTGTAAATATTGTAATTGTTAATTATAATATCTGATTTAATATCATTAACAATCAATGTATAACATAATTAAAAAAAATTATTAAAATGACCCTGTAACCAATAGATAATGATATTCAATTATCAGCATAGACTGCACTTCATTGCATCTTATAGTTCATTCAATCAAGTTCTCCCTCTCCCAATTTTCAATTTCACATGTCCAAGTAGAGTGTCACTCTCTTTATAAGTCACACCAAATACGCCCAAATTTTATTAGTTTTGAAAGCAATGCTAAATGTCTAAATGAAGCAAAAATGTGAAAATATACGTGGGTTAAGAAGAATATGCAAAATTATATATATACACACACACACAACACCTCTAACAAATGAAATCCAAGTGCCAAAAACAAAGACCTAGTTAATGGAGGATGTAACTTTGACATTTTGTCTGTACGAAAATGAATAAATAATTTGAAATTGATAAATTTTTTTTTTGGTTCATAATTTCATATAGTACCATTTCTCACCCATCATTTTTTTTTTCATTTTACAAGAACAAAAAAAAATGAGAAAAAGGCATTTGGTAGAGTCGAATCAAGCATTAGTTTAGAAAATGAAACACATTTGATACCGAGTCTTTTTCGTCTGTGTTCTCACCAGGGCCCAGAGCAGTAGAACTGTAACTTTGACATTTTATAAGCATAATTGAATGGCTCCCACATCCATAGCACTTTATTGATATTATATCATCTTACTTTTCTGAAATATATATATATATATATATATATACATATATATAATTTTTTACTAATACAATTGCTTGTTAACAACATAAAATTACTATGTTTATATATCCTTTATAATAATTAAATAATTTTTTAAATGATGTAAGATATAAATTTGTATTTGAGATAACATATTATACTATATTATTACTGCTTTAACAGCTTAATTGTTTTTTTTTGGTTAAAATTAATAAGTACAACAACAAAAACCTTTAAACAAAAACATTGGACATCAAAATAAAAACTCATATTAACTCTTGTTTTGGGCATAAATCCAACAGTACTAACCAAGCAAGCAATATGCTTTCCAAGCTGCAAAATGCGAGCGGCATGCTGCACAAATAAAATAACAAAGTAAACAACGCGGTTGCTTCCATTTTTCTTGCCCTTTTTTTCCGTCTCTCCTATTCCTTTGGGATGAGTCCGCAATCTTTCTTTCGCGATTCCTACGTAATTTCATTTGATCGTCACCTTTTATATCTCGGTGTTCGTTTTATTAACTAATCTAGCTAGATCTCTTTTGCCACCAATAGTTTTTTTTTAGTTTGTTGTAATTTTATATTTGAATTCTGCAGCTATTGTATTATTTTTCAGCTTTAGACATCTCATCTTGGAAGACAGCAGCAAGCTCATCAGCTGCTTCAAATTTGCGGCATAACTGGCCCACGGAAACAGGAAAGAAGCACTCTAAAGGCGTTAATGTATATCATTTATTATTACTCATCTCAGCACTGTTGTCAACCACAACCTTCCACATACAATTGAAGATCCTGGGATGCAGAGCTGAACAAGCCTACGAATGCAATTCTAGCAGCCTAAGTCCCTTCTGCCAGATTGCGAATCAGCACCCATATTTTATCCCATCGGTCACTGTCTTCAATTCCTAGCCTTTTTCATATCGGTAGCATTGATGACGATTCTTTTCAGCGAGCTCCCGCTCTGGCCACTATCCCTAGTTTCTGCATTCTCAATGGCCGCCGCTTACATTTGCACAATGTCGGACCCTTTGAAGCCTCTCTTGTCAAGCTCATCCCTTGTCAATCCTGTCCGATAATAGATTGTATAACTTTGGTGTTTGACGTTTTAGTATTCTAATAGATATATATATCTCCATTTAATTTTGTTATGTTATCTTTATCTTTAACCTCACATTATTGAGTGTTATTAAAAATCTCACGATGATCAATCATTTGGATTAAAACGATATCTAGTCTATCATGAAATGAGATTCGTTTGACAGAGTCAACTACCATATCAAACTTAGACTCATATATTCCCGTCTTTATGTCGCGTAAGATAAATTTATGAGAAAAGGACTGACACACCCCTAACATTTAGAAACTGGATAAAAAAACTTCTTAATGTTTCGAAAAAGACATCCACACCCCCATTTATTAATGAAAACCGTTTCTTTTAACAAAATTTATAATTTTAATATGTAATTACCGTTATACCCTTCCAACACATAAAAAAGTATTTGTTGATGGTCCAATTTGCCCATATATTGTTAATTAATTATGAATATACCCTAATTACCCAATTCCTCTATTTAAATTTTTATCAAAATTAGATTTTGATGGTCCAATTTAAATTTTTGACAAAAAATAGATCATACATAGCTTTCCCAAATTTGACAATGCTACCGTCCAAAATGTAATCAGAAAGCATGGCTTTTTTTAGTTTGATTTTTAAAGAAACAAATGCTGTCTCTAGCTTCTTTGTTCGTTTTTGCATTATATGGTTCGAGAAATGGCTATTTGTTGCTGAGCCAAGAAGATAAGAAGTGAGTTTAGTGCTATATAAAAAATATAAAAGATGGATTTGTTGAGAATCCGAGAGAGACGTGAACCTCAAGCATGCGGTCGGGCACTACAAAAAGATATCATAACATGTGTAACTTTTATTCACCAGTTACTTGCGCATTTCCTTCTGCATTGCCGCGACCTCACCTTACTTACGAGGGCCTTTGAAATTACACGGTTAGTGTTAGAAAGGAAAAAAGCATTTTTGCGTGTGGGCCCTTCAATGTAACTTCCAAGATGCTTTCAAAATTGAATGGGATGTTTATGCAATAATTTGAGAATTTCCTCTTGCATCCCTGCTTTTCACCTAACACGGGGTCTTGGGATTTTGGATAGGAATTTGGAAATTGCTCGTACACGGTCACGGTGTGTCGAAGAAATGTGATAAACCCATAAAGGCATTTTAGTTGGACTGCCTGGCCACAAGTACACTAAACAAAATTGTACTAGGATAAATTAGAAAATTTCAATAAAATTATATTTGGTGTTGTCCTATTAAACAATGAAAAACTTATTGGAGGGTTAGATTAGCCACCACTGATAATTATTGGTATCCATTCAAAACGAATTTAGTATTGTTAGAATTTTCATCGGTGGATTGAACAATACAATCATATAAATATCATCATTATGGAGCATGCTAAGTTACAGATTCAGTAACTTACGGCCCACCTATTTTAAGAAGTACTCGCACTATTTACAAGGTGCCGGTTCCACTTTTATTGCCTGTACTTGCACAAAATGAGTTGGGTGTGAGTTACAGATTCTGTAACTTAGCCACACCCCATCATTATATATGATCTATAGCTTGTTGAAAAATTTTATAAAATGAATATTTTGTTACTGTATATATTTTTGCAAGATAATGATGGGTTGATTTATATCTCCATCTGGAATCGCTTGTTACTCAAGTCATTGAGGGTAGTGCTGTTGTTCAATTCCAGAGTTCGTGTGTTTATTTTAAATTATTCTTATATTTTTACTCAGTTGTTGTGAATATAATTTGTACTCACGATTATATAAGATAAAGCGAGTGTAATGAATGAGATTTCTCATCTTTATCCAGAACCTATTATTGAAAAAAAAAAAAAAAGGCTACTAACCACAACAAGGTTGGAGAAGCGGAATATATGATGCAAAAACTCTTTATCGATGTTGACACGTTATCAGTGAGTTACCCTAATGCAGGGTTGGGCCTTCGACTTGGTCAATAAGAATTGAATAGATCAGAAAATATGAACGAATTGATTTTTGATTTTTTAACCGAACTGAATCAAAACTGAGCTATTTAGTGCGAAAATAAAATAAAAATAAAAATAGATATAGACGTGCTATTGATGCAGGAGGTTATTTGAATATTTTATGATATTTTGATATTTTCTATTTTAATCACTGACTTATTAGCTATTTGTTTATATATATTATTTCTAGTTTAATTGTGATTCAGTGTTCCTATTTGAGTTAAATTGGGAAGTAGATTTTTACCCATTATAAATAGAGAAGTCTTATCATTATTAATTTAATTTAGTTATTCAATAAAATCCTCTATATTTTGTCCCGTTCATGGGATCGTTACCCTTATACTTAATAGGGATGGCAATGGGCACCACCCGCAGCGGGTTTGCCATTACCAAACACAAACCCGCACAAAATTTAAATTACCAAACTCACCCGCAACGCGCAGCGGGTTTTAATTTTTTTAAAAAAACCCACCCGCAGCGAGTTTTAACAATTACCAAACCCGCAATGGTATCCGGCGGATTTTTTGCGGGTTTCCGTATTTAAAATCACAAATGTTTAATATATAAATTTATAATAATAACCTCAAATTTCATATAACATATTCAATTTTATATTTAAACAATGTAAATGAAAAATTAAAATTTCTACATCAATTCAACACAAATTCTCAAATTTAAGTATAAATTACACAAATTTATTTAAAAAACACAAACTAATATCTAAAAATAATAATTATATTTCATATTATCATTTAAAACAAGATTCAAGAGAATATATTCATTTCATTTACCACCATAAGCACCCATCCAACACGATGCCTATAATAATAATTAAGATTAATATTTTCAAATACTAATTTGAAGGGAAATGTATTTAGTTTCCTTTAGGTTATGACTTTAGAATAGGAGATGAGTCATATACACACATACACAACTTTGAACCTTTGGCTATTTGGTAATTTGATTAATTACATTATTTTCTTTATATATTTTTATATTTAAATTAAATTAAAAATATTTGAAAAAAATTATTGCGGGTTTGGTGGATATCCATGCGGGTATCCACCGGGTATAAGGCTAATACCAAACCCACCCGCATCCATGTGCGGGTTTTAATCTATAATACTAAACCCGCCCGCAACGGATAAAATTACCCGCAACTGACGGGTTTTGGCGGGTGGGTTTGGGCGGGTTTGCGGGTACAATTGTCATCCCTAATACTTAACCTCACATTATTGAGCGTTATTTAAAAATCTCATGATGTTGAGTCATTTGGATTAGAACGTTATTTAATTCATCACGATGTCGAGTCATTTGAATTAGAATGATATTTCATCTATCACGAAATCAGATTCGTTTGACCGAGTGATTCTCAATCACCATATCAAATTAGACCCATGTATTCACATCTTTGTGTCGAGTGAGTGGGATTTATCTTACAGTATTTTCACTTACACTACCCCATAGTTATCATATAATCATAAGATGTCAGCATTTAAAAAATGCAAATTTGGGATTTTACAACATTGTAAATTGCTAAATTGCTTTATAGTGTTGTAAAATCATGAATCTGCATTTTAAAAAAATACATACATCCTTATCAGAGAAAAACTCAGTTATCATATATTAATAAAAGTTCATTCACAGCTATTTTGAAAGAGCAGATAAAGATTAATGAAGTCAGAGAAATTATCAGGCTTTGGTCCCAATCTTATAATGAAAATTCCCCTTTTTAGCCTAGTGAAGAATTCGGGCAAACAGAATCTGGCTGCAATGTGGCTTGATCCTGCACTATCAAATAATTAAATCATGCATAGCTCTGCCATAATTGCAATGCTACAGTCAAAATGTAATTAGAAAGTATGGTGTTTTTTCATGTTTGATTTTTAAAGAAACAAATGTTGACTCTAGTTTTTTGGTCCATTTCTGGATTATATAGTTTGAGAAATGGCTATTTGTTGCGAAGCATATATCGATCACGTCTCTCTTTTGCGTGTGGGGCCTTCAATGTAATTTCCAAGATGCTCCCAAAATTCAACGGGATGTATGCAATAACTTGAGAATTTCTCCTGCATTCCAGCTTTTCACCCAACGCGGGTCTTGGAATTTTGGATTGGCATTTGGAAATTACACATGCACGTTCACGGTGTGTCGAAGGAAAATGAAGTCGTTTCTGCCATTAAACTTCTCCAAATCTACCTTCTGAGTAGCCATACCTGAATCTTGGTTAAGAACCAAGCTCTGATACCAATTGTTGAATCTGGTTCGTTAGCTTTGCTTTGATGAAGAACCAGATCCTCCCAAGATTCTCAGCCAAGATTAATCAAGATGCAATATCAGCTTAGATCAACTTCAGAGAATCAACTAAACCCAATAAGACTTGTAACAAAAAGGATTAATTACAAACTTAGAAACCAAAACCAGCAAGAAAACCAATCACACAAAACAGAGCACAAGCTTTAACGTGGTTCAGCCATTAATGGCTTACATCCACGAGTGAATTCCTCAGACAGCTTTATTGAATGATTCAAGAAGTTTTTTACAGAGATTCTAAGAACAAGAACAAGTAAGACACTTCCTCTCAGATTTCCCTCAATCTCTATCACGCACGATAACCTCCAAACCAGAAGGCTGCAGCTTATATACCAGTCTTGTAACAGCTCTAACAACCCAGATTGCACAGCTCCTTGACACGTGTACTATGAGTCTGTTTATTTAACGAACTCAGCTTCAGCTAACCATCACGTGAAGAACCCGTGACTTCACTTAAGTTGAGCATATCCAAAACGAACTCATGTGTTGCCGTTTCGGAAAAGGATTGGCTGTGCTTCTCACGTGATCACTTAAAGCTTCTGAACACTACTGGAAACGTTGTCGTTTGCTGGCAAAGGTGTTTGAATTCACCTTTCAGCCAACAGAATCTTTATCAGTGATCGACCACTACAATCATATAAATATGATCATTATATGATCTATTGTAAAATTCTATAAAATGAATATTCATTTACTATATACTTTTTTTATAAAACAGTAATGATTGGGGGTAGTGTTGTTGGTCAACTCAAGAATTCATGTGTTTATTTTAAGTTACTTTTATATTTTTACTCAATTGTTGTGAATATAATTTGTGCTCACAATTACCTAAATAATAATAAAAATAATAATGGCATGTTTCCTAAAAGAGAATCGGGATAAATTATTTACTTAAGCTGTATGAATTAGAATTAAAAGGAACTCCATTCTCATTGGTGTGTTTACTTTATCTTATAATCGGAATTAACTATTACAATTTACTAAAATACCCTTTGTTAATTGTTGTCCCTAATTTTTTTTTTAGAACCTTTGAGTTATTTGTATTTATTATAATACCAACAATAATAAGGATAAAAATAAAAATAACAATAATATCATTAATTATTATTATTATTATTGAAGATCGCAAGGTGAAGATTGGATGGTGAAGATTCAGATGATGAAGATTCTGGCAACCAGCTGCTACTTCACAGAAGAAGTGTCCAAAGGGAGACGACAGTGACGATGTGCTGCACAGATAATGTGCCAAAATAGAGACAACTAGTGACGAACAACGAACTAGATCCCGATCCCAATGCTGTGATATTGTGATCAACAATGACGTGTGCCGATGCAGTGATTTTTTTAATTTATATTTTTTAATTTAATGGGGGTATTTGAAATTTAGAAACTTTAATGGGTTAAATTTGGTAGTTTAGGGTATGGGAGACTTATTCCCATCCCCAAGAATTAGTCTCATATTCCCCATTTTCAATTTGATGTGGGTCCCACAATTTTCATTCCGATTCTCTAATGCAGCGAAAGTTTAAAGTTTAAAATATTCTTTTAATTTTAGAGAATATCAAAATAAAAGAACAAATTAAATTCACGTTGATTCAAAAAAATACCACAAATTTAAGGGTTAAGACTCGTTGATTTCACAGAATAGCAAGAATTAACTAACTCAAATACTCACACAGATATTTGAAAATTGAAAATATTATTAAACTCGAACATACCTTTAAGGGCTACAAGCTAGGATTATTTATATTAGTAACAATTATCCTAAACCGTGAAGAAAAAAGAAGTTCTAACCTAGAAAGGAAAATTAAAAGTCATAAACCTTAGTTAAAAAGGAAACATATTCTAGTATAAGATGGATTCCTAATCTGTATCGTCTCACACTTATTTTGTAAAGTAAACACTACCAATAAATCCAATTTCAGATTCTGATTTTCCAATAGTGAATAAGATTTCTTATTTCCATCGAAGGTTCATTATTCACCAAAAAAAAAAAGGCTCACACACAACAAGGTTGGAGAAGCTAAGAATGGCAAAACTCCCCATGGGTTTGGAGCCCCATGGAGGCCCACCCCATGTGAGGTGAATTTTAAATAATTTTTGGGGAATGGGTGAAAAATAATCCCCAAATTGTTAATGGGGTATGGTTTGGTTTTGCACACCCCACCCCAATCTCCATCATATGAAAATATTTTTAATTTTTATTTACTAATTTTTTAGTAATTAAAATACTAATTAGTAATTTTTTTATTTTTATCTAATATAGATTAATAAATATATTATAATTAAAAAAATTCCTAAAATACAATTCCTACTTAACCCTAAATAATATTATTATTATTTTTTCTTTTCTCTCGGCTCTCCTAACTGCCGCTACTTTGATTCCTTCGAACAAATCCAACCTTATTCTTCAAAAAATTTCGGCAAAGTTCAGTAAGTTGAAAATTTACTGTACACTAATACTTTAACTATTCCTTAATCTTGACTTGACATACAAAAGTATATGCAATTTGTTCTTTTTTATTATTATTGGCTTGTATTGTCGCTTTAACTTGCTTGATATAGTCAAAATTTCAAAAGCATCTTTTCTTTTATTCTTCAAGTGCTAATGTGACAAATATAAAATGGCTAATATTTTTGTCTTTTTCTATTGAATTTTATAAGAAGCAATCTGACAGAACTTATTTTGTCTTGGTTTATTTGCAAAAGCATTAGTTCTATCAGTGATTAATTCGATTGTATGCTCATGGGATGATGTGTTTATTGTTTTAATAAGCACATATGCATATTGGTATAATTAATTAATTAAATTTAGTTGCATTATTAAACTTGGTCTTTTTAAGTTCAGATCTTATAATCCAGACGATAGTGCTCGGAATTAATTATATTTTTTTGGTTTGCTGTTTTGACATGTGAAGCCATAACGTGTTATAGGAAAATTAAAATTAAATTGTGATTGATTTGCGAACATGACAACAGAGGACTGAACGTTTAATTTCTCTTGCTGTTCAAGTAACTTGTTGGGTCACTTCTATGGCATTAAAATCTTTTTAATTAATTGATTGTCAAATGTCGAACAATAATTTCTCTTGCGGGTCAAGTGAAAAATGTCAGGAGAATCATATGAAAATCAACAAGATGGCCAAGTTCCAGCTGATACTGTTGATATGCCGATGCATGAAGAAGTTCCTGATACTGATCCAGTAATAATTTCTGAAGCAGAGGTTGAGCATAATGGCACTCCAAGGAGAAATTTAAGATCAGTGATGTGGAATCATTTTAAAAGGCAGAAAATTAATGGAGAATACAAGTGTGTTTGTAACTACTGTGGTAAGAGACTGGGAGGAAAAATTAAGAGTGGGACCAAACACTTGCATGATCATTTCAAAATATGCCCTTTGCGGAGACAGAAAAATGTAAAAGCAATGTTGAAGGCCACGAAGACAATTGAGGGAAAAGTGAAAATTGATACCTGTGGCTTTGATCAAGAAAGTTCACAAAGAGAGCTCGCGAACATGATAATCTTGCACGAGTACCCTCTTAACATGGTTGAACACATTGGATTTCGAAGGTTCCTTAGTTCTGTTCAGCCATTATTTAAGGTGGTTTCCCGAAATACAATCAAGAATGACATCCTAATGATTTATGATTATGAGAAGTCTAAAACAATGAGTTTGTTGGAAAGTAATGAAAGTAGAATTACTATTACTACTGATATGTGGACTTGCAATAATAAAAAAAGGGGATTTATGGCCATCACAGCACATTTCATCGACGAATCATGGAAATTGCAGAGTCGAATTATAAGGTACTTTTATATGAAATTTATTTTAAACTATATTTATATTAGCATGACTAAGTTTTTTTAATATCTTGAATAATATTTGTTGTTTAATTAATTGTTATTCTTCATTCATAGGTTTATCTATGTTCCATGTCCGCATACTTCTGATGTCCTTGCTGATGTGTTGATGGAATGTTTATTGGATTGGAATATTGATCGCAAACTTTCTACTTTAACAGTAGATAATTGTACCAATAATGATGCTATGATTGAAATTCTTACTGAGAAGTTATCTGATAGTTCACTTTTATTGAGCGGAGAGTTTTTTCATATGCGTTGTTGTGCCCACATACTGAATTTGATAGTGAAAAAAGGATTGGATGTGATTAGTAATAGTGTTGAAAGAATTCATAATAGTGTTGCTTATTGGACAGCAACACCCAAAAGAGAGGAAAAATTTTTTGAAGCTGCCCGCCAATTGAATATCCCAAGTAGTAAGAAGTTATCTCTTGATTGCAAAACTAAGTGGAATTCGACCTATTTAATGCTTCATACTGCTTTGATATATAAAACTGTTTTCCCTCGTTTAAAACAACGAGAGTCACAATATAAATATTTGCCTTCTGAAGAAGATTGGATGTTGGCCAAGGAGATTTGTGATAGATTGGAAATATTTTTTGAAGTGACTGAGTTATTTTCTGGTACCCAGTAGCCTACAGCCAACCTTTACTTTCCAAAGATTTGTCAAATTAGGCTATCAATTTTCAGAGTGGCTTATTTCTCCATATAATGTAATAAAGGAAATGGCATCATATATGATAGTAAAATTTGACAAATATTGGAATGTGATTCATGGGATAATGGCTATAGCCACTGTTTTAGATCCAAGATTCAAGATGAAGTTATTGGAGTTTTACTTTCCAAAAATGTACCAAAATGATTCTTCATATGAAATTGATAAAATTCGTAAGATTTGTTATGAGTTGGTGACAGAATATCAGTTGAAGAATAATACAAGAGAAGAAGTTTATCAATCTACAATTGCTTCATCTTCTCAATTAGAATTGGTTTTGGGCAAGGTGGATCCTTTGGCATCATTTGACTTATTTGTTAGTAGTACCACTAGTGATGAGCATGTTAAGTCAGAGCTGGACCATTATTTAGGGGAACCTGTCTTACCTAGGTCTCCTAACTTTGACATATTGGCTTGGTGAAAAGCAAATGGAAGCAAATATCCTACTTTGCATGCTATTGCCAGAGATATTTTAGCCATTCATGTTTCTACAGTTGCTTCTGAGTCTGCTTTTAGTACTAGTGGTAGATTCGTGAGTCCACATCGTAGCAGATTACATCCTAAAACATTGGAGGCTTTAATGTGTGCTCAAAATTGGTTATGGGCAGAAATTAAAGGTATGTTGTATGAATAAATAATTTGCATTAAAAGGGTGTGTGTATTTAATTCTATTTTATTTTTATTTGGTTTTAGCAAACTATTGTTCATATATGAGTTTGTTTATATTATCAGGTTCTAGTTCTGGTTCTTTTACAAAAAATAGATGCGACTCATTTTATGAAGATACAGATGAGGTAAAATTCTATTTCAATGAGGTTAATCATCTTATTTATTATAAGTGTTTACAAATGATGTATGACAAAACATTTTCTTAAAAAAAATTAAAGGAAACTAACAGTAATTAATTTTATTATTTGATATTGCAGGATTAAAGTGACAATCACATGCTATATGAATATGATAAAGAAGAGACGAAGCCAAAGAAAGAAGGATTTGAAACATTTGCTATACATTTTTGTTCTTTTAGTTATTATTTATCCAAATATTTTGTAGTTTTGATATCATTTCAAGATATTATTTCAAACTTTTGAAGTTTTTTTAATAATTTAAATACTTTATAAAATGGTAATGATTTTATTTTATTTAAATCTCTAATTTTTTTTATTTATTGAAATTATGTATTCATACTTATTGTAAAATAATTAAATAAATAAATGGGGGAATGGGGTGGAGATGGGGAAGTCATTCCCCATATGGGAATTCCCCATCCCCACCCCACTAAATTTATTGAGAAATGGGGTGGGGATGGGGGTAAAATTTTTTATAGGGTGGGGAATGGGGTAGGCCTCCCCACCCCCACCCCACCCCACCCCATTGCCATCCCTACCGAGAAGCATAACAGATGATACAAAAACTCTTTATCGAATATTACACATTATCAGTAAGTTATCCTTCAAGCTCTCTAATTTCTTCGAAATTAAGAGATTTGCTGATGTCATTGACTATCTCTTTCAAACTTTCCCTAATACCCATCACCCAAACTCAAGATTACGCCGCTAGACGCCTTCCTAAAGAGTCAAAGTCATTTTTTCTTTTATCATCAATAAGTTTTATTTCAAAGGAATGTTTGAATCCTCATAAAGAGCTTCCTCAAGCTGTTGATGAAGCAATAAAGTCCTCGTATCTTTACTCTCCAATCATTAAAATCATTTTCTTTATTCAACGGACTTAGGTGTTGCTAAAGATGGCCAACAGGCATGCCGCAGTTGAAGTTAGGCCATGCAAGCCTGTGGCCCAGCGCGGCATGGTCCACCATGTCAATAGCTTGAGAAGTGTCGCGCCCTATTTTTTTTAGGCCGAGCACGACCCATAGCATGAACCTATGCATGTCGTGTCGTGGGTTGTACCCAACAAAAAGCAGGGGTGCCTTTTTTTTAAAGGGTGTATCTTGTGTGCTTTTTTAGACCCAATAGTGCCTAGCGTGCTTTGTCAAATCCATGTGTCTTTTTTTCAAGCCCATGCACTACTAATAATAATAATAATAATTTTTATTTTAAGAATTAACATTTAATTATTAACTTGAACTAACATATAGTTATAAATCATAGTCTGTAAAAACATTAATGTTTATAAGTTTCAAATTAAAATATAATAATTAACATCTCATTAACACAATTATATAACTATATTATAATTTTGCAACGACCAATTATAATACAACAATACATAAATCTAATTCCATAGACCATGGTAATGATTAATAAAAATAAAAATTATAATCTTGGAATAATGATTACAAGAAGTTACAACTAAGAGATATCAATTATAACAACCTAGTTGAGATGTATAGTTAACTGTAATGATGCAAATTACACATAATTTTATTTGAGCTACTAATATTGTACTTACACCTGAACTCCATTGAATGAAAAAACAACTTTTAATTTATCATAAAACATATTTCATTCATAATTTTATTTTTTTGTGTGTAAATGTGAAAAACAATTCAGATGAAACATGTCTCCTTTGATTAATTCATAATTTCATAAATGAAATATTACAGTCATAAAAGTTTAGATTTATCATTTATAAAATCATGATATTGATAATTTTATTTGCTAAAATCATGATATAATTTATTTATTTAACAAATTATAAACACAAAACAATTGGAATATTTTTTTCTTGAAACTAAGTCTTTAAAAGATTCATTATCAAGTTATTTGTCAAATCATAATATTTTATATCTACTTTTCGTTAATTTTTTTTTATTATGATATACTTTGGTCTGCATGTTATTGATGACCCATGAGTTGTGAGCTAGCCCACTAATAAAGTATGTTTATTTTAGGCCTTTTCATGTGTCATGTTTTATCTCATCTCCAATTGTGTCACTTTTTTAAGACACACATGCCTAAAATTCTCAATCCAACTCAGCCCGCGTGTGGGCTGTGCTACGCGCCTTACCAAAACATGCCCGTGCCATGTTGGTCCCACGTGCCAGATGTCGCCTGGCCCGGTGGCCATCCCTAGGTGCTGCCATTCCTTGGATCAATCAAAGAAAGAACATTGCGCGCTTTCATGCCAACCGCTTGCAACATTAAATCGGTAATGAGATCCTATATAATTACTCTGGAGATCAGTTTGATTGATTAAAGAAGAAAAAATAAGGCAAGGAATCTAATAAATCCAGTACAGAAAGAAATGACACAAAGATTTATGTTGTCCTGCCAATATAGGCCTAATCCATATAAGAAACACACTCAATGGTTTTTAATATTTCCCAGGTAAAAGTTAGGAAAACAAGAAGAATACACCTATTTTCGCTTCGTGAATCCCCTAGACCACGTTTGCCTTCAGTGGAAGTTTCTTTTTACATTTTCCAAACAACTTATTTCTACAGAAAGGAAAAGAATCAAATTGAACTCTATCATCAAATTGAGCTAGCCTCTAAATCTCCAAGAGTGTTGTTGCTCCAGCAATTTGCTCTTTTCATGGACAGCCAGACAATGAATCGCCAAAGGGATGAAGTGTATTTCCTCCGCATACTCAGTACAGAGATTCCTGAGAGAGAAAGGGCTGCGACTAGGGACCACATCAAAGCCATGCTTGAAATGCTGAATTTCCCGAAACTTACACTGAACTTAGGCGTGACCTCATCGACTAACATGACATAAACAACGCATATGCAGATCACAAGAAAAAGGAGGATTGTTCTAAGTTGTAGCGGCCAGACAAGTATGATAATTGCAGCCATAGCAGTCATAAACCCAGCCGAATTGAAAATCATCAGGTAGACAACCGTTGGTAACTTACCGGATATAACGTCCTTAGCATCAAATTTTTGAACTGCAAGGCATGCATATATGATTTTCTATGAGAAAGGAAGCAGGCAAACTGCAAGATTACAGCTAATAAAAAAAATTGCCCTTCTGTGAATATAGTGCTTTTATAATAAAAGAATCTCTTATCTTAATAAAATAAGAATAAGTTAAAAGATTAAAAAAAAAAAAGAAGGTATAGATTTTAGTGTAATGTATTTTGTCCTAAGCATTCCTTTAAGATAAAATTTTCTCCATAAATAAGTTTAATTTACCTTGAGGATGATTTCCTTTGACAAAGCTATTTGGCAAATCACAGGTTGCGGCGAAAAAAGCCGTAGCAATCATTCCTAGGACCATCAGTATCACGTTCTTCGTCTCTATGGGAATCCAGAAGCCACTAGTGCTATTGGTGGGGAGTTCTGAAACAGGAGCAGTTTGTTGCCGAGCTGCAGCTCTTTCTAGGATCGAGCCAATTTCGTTGGAAACACTATCTTGAGAATTGGCTTTGCATATATCCAAGGCTGTCTGTCCCTGATTGTTCTTGGAATCGATTTGAATTATGTCGCTGGAGGAACCTTCAAGAAGTAGATTCACAACCTGCAATTATTAAACATCATCAATGGGCGGAACTAGGCAGATTGGCAGAAGCCTGGGCACAGTGGGGAAGTAGGATTTTGGTCGAGGGGATCATAATTAAAATACCCAAGACTTACTTACGACATACTAGAAATATTATTTTGTTATTTAAATTATGGGTTCCGCTGGATAGTGCGCCTACTCCACACAAAATTTTCTCTACATTTGGCTTTCCATTTTTTTTAACCCACTATCCTTTATGATATTTCTCTTCTGGCCTTAGCAACTTTCGCAGCTATCAATCTAGTTCTCCGATGCTTTAAAGTTGGCCCTAAAAGTTGTGTGTGATTTGCCTAATTTCGCGAGTGTGAGAGAGCGGGGAGAGCTTACCACGATTAATTTGTTCAATGCAGCAAGATGAAGAAGACTGTTGCCCTCCTTATCTGTCGCATTGAAAAGATGCTCCCGGTTGTGTCTCTTTGCCTCCTCCACCAAGATTTTAAAATCATCGATTTGAGAATTCTTCACTGCAAGGATAAGAGCTGTCTCGTCATCGGAAGTCAGCTTTGCAAGGGATTCCGAGCATGCTATTTCCCTAATCTCGCCAGTATCGCCATTGACAGCTGCTCTGTGTAGCGGCGTCGTCAACCTGTTGTCTTCTACAACACGACCAGTTTGGGGATCAAGCTTTCCGAGGCAGTGAATCATCTCGCCATCCCCTTCCACGGGGACTCTGTGCATTGACGCGCATCCATGCTGATTCTGGGTGCTGTCCTTTTCCTGGACTTTGTCCTTTTTGGCTAACTCTATCAATTCATTAGACATGATTGAAGCTGAATCTGGGTAATTCTTCTCTCCGGTGTTTTCTTTCTTAGAGTGAGCCGGGGAGGTTATATTTTTGGCTTTCACCGCCTTTATTTTTTTCCCTCTCTATAATTTAACTTATATTTTTTAATTTCTTTATGCTTTAGTTTTGGTTTTAAGGTATTATTGTGACGTGATTAAATTAAGCTTTTTTTAATTTTTTTTTAAAAAGGTGAGCTACTTTGTCACCAGCCGGGTACCCCATTTGACTTCAAAAGGGTATCGCCATAAGCTTTCAAAGTTCAAATTAATCATATAGCTAAAAACTAAAGGTGAGATCGAGCTTGAAAATAAGCTATTTATTTGATAATATGTGACAAAAATAGCGTTTGATAAATGTTATAAAATTTACTTATTTTATAGTTTTCTCAATTTTGACAGTAGCTTTTAAAACTAGATAGAGAATTGTTTGTTATAAGCAGCTTATTAAATAAGCTGTCACATCTTTTTAAAATTTCTATTATAACCTTAATTACTATTTAAGTAAAAATAATTATATCATATTTTTTTTCCATATACTCTAATATATAAACCATAGATATCATATTATCACCACAATCAAATTACCCCTACAACTACTATATATTCTCTCCAATATTAAAGTTTTGATCTAGTAAGTTCATATTTTTTATATTGTACTTGTATTTTTTATTAGAAGATTAAAAAGACTTGCATATAATTATGTAATTTTATTTTGAACTATAAACAATTTCACATGAAAATTTTCCGTAACTTTTTAAAATCAATTCTAACCATGGTTTTTAACATTTAATCTATTTATATTTTTTCTATAGTCATGGTCTTTACTGCAACAAGTTTAATGTATATTACTTTTTTATTTTATCTAGATTATATATTAGTATGAACTTTTACTAAACGTATATATACTGCTTTTCAAACTTATACCAACTGCAACAACACAATTTATCAAACATCAAACTATTTTTTTAATTAGTTTGTTTATTGTATTTGCACAATAAAAGTAGCTTATTTAATCAGCAACTGTAATCCCAAACTAGCCCTAAATTGATAAGGGCAAAATTTATGACGGCATAAAATAAAAATAAGAAAAAAGTACAAAACATCCTAATTTTATATTTCAAGCGCCCATGCACAATAATAAGTATTTATGTGATTTTAAAAATAAATTTTGAACCTGAATTTTTTTAATACATTCTCCCCCATTGCTTTGCGCCAACTATTTGGTTGTGCGGATCAGTGACTTGGAAGATCACATCATTTTATATATGTAATTAGTTCTATATAGACAAAACTATAATTTAACTGAATTAGAAAGAAAATGACTTTTGCGATTTTTGGCTTGTCTTTTAACCTCAAATTTGTTACAGAGAAGATGGAAATGCTACTAGAATGTAACAAAATTTCGGAGATAGGCACATAGATGTTTATTCCCCATGAAGCGGAAGAGAAATTAAAAAATTGTTTAAACATTGAACTAATTTAGAGGATTTTTTTTTTCATTTTTTTCCCATAAAAAGGTTGTTTTATATAATATGAGTATATGATAATACTTACTTCATGATTTATGAAAATGTATCACATTTTCTTCCAATCTGAAAATGATCGGAAATTAGAAAAAGGAAGTCCCCCCCACCCCCCAGGAAAATTCTATGAAGCTAACAAGGTGATATTTCCTTCAGGCTTAAGCACACGTCAGAGAAAGATTGGAATTCGGAAATTCAAAGAAGGAAGCTTCCCTTCAGTAATATTGATGGGATGCACGGGTACGTGTATGGGAATGCTTTCTACATCACCTCGGTAATTACTCACATTTGTAAATAAATAATTTTTTTTTTCCTAGTAATATATGATATTATTTGACTTTAAAAAAATAATAATAATACTGAATAAAAAATAAAAAGTAGTAAGGCTGGCCTGGTCCAAGCGAAGATTTATTGAATATAAAAAATAGATCAGCCATTGGTTCAGTTAGGTGTTGCCTTTTAGCCGGTTCATTTGCTTTTTGTTTGAAAACGTTTATCTTTTAAGCTTTGGTAATATGTTTATAATATGCGTCCACCTAAGTTAACTTACAGCTGCCCTGTCACATTTCATTCAGCCCTCTATATGATATATTATTTATAATTTATTTATAAGTATCATAAAACTTTGGATTGTAAATTTTCATTCACCCCCTTATACTCTATTTTATTTCATTAAACTCCTAGAGTACCAATTCACCCCTATAATTTTAAATTTCCAAAACAACCTCCATTTAATTAAAAAATATAATAATTATTAAATGAATTATAATTATAATTATGATAATTATTTTATATAATTATAATTAAAATTTTAAAAGATTATTATTATTATTAACAAGAATAAAAAGTATTATAATTAATTAATCTATTAACAATAATTTATAATAATTTTTTTGTTAAATTGTTAATGATAATAATTAACGATAATTATTATTAATAATTAATTTTTGAATAATAATAACAATTAAAATAATTAAAATACAAATAATAATTATGATAAAAATTAATAAGGATTTTATAGTAATTTGTTATAAATTAACTCATTCTAATTTTTATTCTAAGACAGCGTAAACACATAAATGGTAATAAGCTCATTTTAATTACGATTCCTATAGTTCAAGTAAATAAATTATTATGATTGTAATTCCTCATTCCGATTCTAACTCATTATATTTCTAGCTGATTTTGATTCATATTTAGTGAACACGCTATAAAATTATAAACCACTATATTTAATTAGACCACTCTATATTATTTACAATTTTTTCATAAGTATTATGAATTTTATAGTGCATTCACTAAAAAGGAATCGAAATTAGCTAGAAATATAATGAGTTAGAATTGGAATAGTTAGAATCAAAATGAGGAATTGAAATTATAATAATTATTTACTTGAACTGGAGGAATTGTAATTAGAATTAGTTGTATTACCATTTATGTTTACTTTGTCTTAGAGTAAAAATCAAAGTGAGTTAAATTGTAACAAATTACTATAAAATCCTTCATTAATTTTATCATAATTATCATTTTGTATTTTAATTATTGTTATTGTTATTATTATTCAAAAATTAATTATAATAATAATTATCGTTAATTATTATTATTAACAATTAAACGAATTTTTATTATATTTATAATTATAATAAAATTATAATTATAATTATAATTATACTTATAATTCATTTAGTAATAATTATATTTTTTTAATTAAATGGCGGTTATTTTGGGAATTTAAAATTATAGAGGACAAATTGAAACTTTAAGGGGTTTCAATGAAATACAACAGAGGGCAAGGGGTTCAACAAAAGTTTATGATTTAGAAAATTTTATAATACTTATGAATAAATTATAAATAATATAGAGTATAAGGGACTAAATAAAATTTAGCAGGACAGCTGTAAGTTACATTAACTTAGGCGGACCCTTATAATATTCATCTCTTTATTATTTAATAATTGTTAGATAATTTTTTTCTGTCACCGAGTCAGCATTAAGATCAATAGGTCATGGACCACAGTTGTGGATAATGTATCCGTCATCTAAGAATGTTTAATGTTTGCTTAAGTTATTTGAAAGTGAGTATCAAGGCAGTGGAGCCAAGTGATCCAATAGATGAATTCTTTAACGAATATACAATTATCAATCAACCGACATTATTGGTGGTTAACATGAACAATGGCTACGGTAATTTATGTGCTATGCTTTTTGCAATGATTGATTAAAAATAATATAATAATAAATTATCAAAATATCCATTTTTTTTTAGCTACATATTACACTATTTTCTCATGCTTAAAGCTTTTCACTGGAAGAGTCAAATGCTGCATCATCTTTTTCGTCTACT
The DNA here is from genome assembly GCA_018350135.1 of Citrus trifoliata. Classification (NCBI taxonomy): domain Eukaryota; kingdom Viridiplantae; phylum Streptophyta; class Magnoliopsida; order Sapindales; family Rutaceae; genus Citrus; species Citrus trifoliata. Next base: position 14,299,207 of record CM031390.1, on the reverse strand, counting down.
GCTAATATTAGGTTACTCATTAATTCTATAAAACTAATCACTATAATATTTGATTGGAATTTATCTAATCTTCTTTAGCTTCCTCAGAGGTAAATTCTTGAAAACTATATATGTCATCCTTGCACGTTTAACTGCACAAGACAGCTGGCTAGCAAGTTAGCACAAATTCATATTTTTTATTTTAAAATTTATGTAATATTTAGAATTGAGGTTGAAACGTTATAAGTGACTTATTTTATAACTTTTGACAAAATTAGTTTTTGGTAAATTTTTTAGAAGTTATGTATTTTATAATTTTTTTTCATTTTAATTGTAGTTTTTAAAAGTAAGAGGTTGTCTTTTTTTTTATAAGCAGTTTATTAAATAAGTCACAACATACACCTTTTATAATTTTATTACAATTTTAATATTTTTTTAAAAAGATAAATTTATCTTTTTTTTCATAAAATCTAGTATACAAATAAAAGTTTTTTAAACTTATGTCTATTTTGATAATTAAATAATAAAACAATATTTACGTAATAAAATTTGCGAAATTCATATACTCTTTTTTCAAACTTATAGTGACCGCAACAACATTATTTACTAAACACTAAACTACTTTTTAAATTACTAACTTATTTCATTCTTATAATAAAAAGTAACTTATTTCATCAACACACTGCAATCTTACAAAATAGCCGTTAATCAACATATCTACAACATAATTTACACAATTGAGTGATGACAAGGAGGGATCCACCTATTTCCAGAGAAAAAAAATGCTTTCATTGTTTGGACTTTTGAGCTCGTGGACAATTAGGAAAATTTATCACCCTGCAATTTTGGATAATGATTTAAGAAAAAACTGAAAATTAATCCAAAATTTTGTGTTTTGTAGATTTTGAGATTTTATTTTTAAAAATAAAACAATTTAAAATTTATGAAAAGATAAACAAAAGGTTGCATTGGAGTCTTACAGAAAAAAAAAAAAATACTTGGTGAGGATTCTAATACATCTTGAAGATTTCATAAGAAAATCCATTTTCATGTTTTGAAGCTAATGGAGTACTAAAATGAAAAGGAAAACAATAATTCTATGTTTACTACGTATGGATACTTAGTTGAGATATCCACTGATGTGTCACTAATAATTTAATATTATATGTATGATGTTAATTAATTTTATTATTAATTAATAACTTATTTTTTATAACCCAATTAATAGATGATACACAAAATGCCGTATCATTAACTATTTCAATTTAGTATTTAAAGTGAATAAATATAACATTACTCGTAGGAAAACAATAATTCTATATTTACTATTTATGGATACTTAGTTGAGATGTTCACTGATGTGTCACTAATTATTTAATACTATATGTATGATGTTAATTAATTTTATTATTAATTAATAACTTACTTTTTATAACCCAATTAATAAATGATACATAAAATACCGTAGCATTAACTATTTCAATTCAATATTTAAACATAACATTACTCATACGAAAATAACTAATAAAAACTTACAAATCCCAATGCGAGAAAATGAGATAATTTTTTTTCCTTAATATTGGAAATAGACAGTCTTATAAACAGCTTTCAAAATCAGTCCGCAACATATCTGAATCTTTTTTTTTAAAGAAAAAGAAAATTACTTTTCTCCGATCAATAATATAATGTCGTAATCAGACTCGTATTTATCTTTTGTAGTAACTCGCCTTTATGTTCAATTCCGCGATCACGTTAGCCCTTTGACCACAAACCATCGTTATAAGAAATTAAGAAGTCTTCATGGACATTTTCTTTGAAAAAAAGAAAAAAAAGATAAAAAAAAAAAGAAACTTTGTAGGAATTTCTCATTTTCTATAATTCTTTTTTAATCGGAATTCGTGTCTCTGGAGAAAAAATTTTCTGTTCATACTCTATAACCTGCTCATGTGATGATGTGACATGTCTATAAGCATGGTAATGAGGCTACCATCATTTTAGGAAGACTGCATAGAGAGTTTCTTTAACAAAGAAAAAGAAAGAAGATTTCGTAGAAATTTCTCTTTTTTAATTTTTTAATCAAAATTCGTTTCTTTGGGGAAATTTTTTTATGTTCATACTATATGTACACCCTGCTCATGTGGACATAAGGATGGTAAGGGGGCCACCATCATTATAGGAAGCCTTCGTAGAAGTTTTCTTTAACAAAGAAAAAGAAAGAAACTTCCTAGAAAATTTTCTTTTTCTGCGTTAATTTTTTTAATCAAAATTTGTGTTTTTGGAGGGAAAAAAAAAATTACGTTCATACTATATAGCCTGCTTATGTAAAGGGGGTTGGTGGTAACCTTTCCGCATGCCTCCACCATATTCTCATTTACTATTTTCTTTTATAGTAAAAAATATACATCATTTTAGTAATATAAAAGTTAAAACTACTCAAAAAAAGATCGTATTTAAATTATTTATTTTAAAAAAAGGTCATCCCCAACGTATTAGAACAATTTTGTTTTGGATAACTAATACTTGAATTAGAATAAAAATAAAGAAAAATGCTAAAGAGAGAGAAAGATGAGAGAAAGTGTGTTGAAAAGGAAGAGAGAGTGGGCTGGGTAGAGAGAAAATAAAATTCTCTTATCTTTCTCTTATATTTCTCTTATCTTTCTATCTCTTTAGCATTAGTGAGAAATAAAAATTGTAAACTAGTAGAGATAGGAGAACAAGAGTACAAAATTACACCCAACCCACGAATAATTTGTATATCAAATTTAATACCATGGCCATCTTGGAATTGGTTTAGCATAGAGCAGTAATTATAATCACACACAAATGATAAATAATAAAAACATTTATTATAACTTTAATCATATAATTATAAATTAGTACTTTACTTTAAAACAGTTTCAATATAATTATATCCTAAATTTAATTATTTTCATTCCCTCCTCGTTCCATAAAAATCATATCAACTTAAACCCATTGAGAGTATGACGAGGACCAATGGAGCCCCACAAATGGAAAATTTTACCATTATTACTTCTCCAACACAAGTAATTTTTTTTTTTTTTTGAGCATATTTATGTTGTAAACATGTTAGTAACTTCGTGGAAGTTCCTCGGAGCCTTTTGTTTCTGTATTAGGGCGCTTTTAAACGGACTGGCAACTTCATAGAAATTTCTAACAGTCAATGGCTAGATTCAGATCGTTCGACGAAATTCTCTCCGACAGCAAATTCTACTTTCGGTGCACAACTTTCAAACAACTAAAGGGGCAGTGCATGGGTCTAATAGTGCTTTACACACTTTAGCTTAAAACTTTTAATATCTTCGTACCAGTTTAGCTCTAAAATAAGGCAAAACACCCAAAATTAATGCTACCGTCAATTATTTTTATTTTAAAATGAAATTACTACAGACAAATCTTTTGAGTGTCAATTGTTGTGTTATTTGTGAAATTTTATTAGTTGAATTAAAGAATATAAACTATTCTGACTTTGACCAAGTTGTCATAGATACCCTCACAATTATATGCAAATATAAAATCTGAATTTTGCTATAATAGACTTGATTTAAAATAATTCATATAAATTTCTAATTGTAAATATTTGTAGCCTTCACATTATATTATATAAATATAAGTGTCGTAAAAATAACACCAATAAAAACATCACCAACCTTAAAATAATATTAGACACAACATCAAAATTTTTAGTCTCTTCTTTTATTGAATAATGCTAAATATAAAGGAATATGATTCTCTATTGAGATTTTAAAATTTTTTTGTCATGTATGTGTTAGTGATAGTGAATGGGTAAGATTTAATTTTTTTAATTTTTTATTTATTAATAACCAATCAGTAATTGAATTATTTATTTAGGGTATGATCAGATTATAAGATAATCTTGATACAAATATAAAAATACCATAAGAACCATTCTGACGTGCCATATCTATATTAGCGTCACGTGTCCGGTAAGAGTATGAAGAAAATATAAAATAAGGGCTTGTTCGGTTGTTCCTAACTTTTGTAACATTAAAAGAAGCGTGGGTTAAAACTACCTTGTTGTGCCAAGAAATTATTTAATATTAGTCATTTTAAGGACTTATTTGTGTGAGGCGGCTCCATAATAGAATTATCATATTTAACACGAGAAAATAAAATTATATAAAAAATATCACTATTAATTTAAGGAAACAGTGCTAATCAAATAATACATACTAAATTTATAAATAACAATAAATCAAGAAAAATCAATAAAAGAAAATGACAAAGTTGGTCGTGTTTCCAAAACAATAAAAAATGAAAGGACGCCAGAACTTTTTTGCTATCAGAATTCAGGGCACAGGTTGAATGCCACTGCCAACCGGCCTCATCAATGGCATTATTGTAAAAAGTAAACATTACTTGTTAAAGTGAGGATATTTTTATCATTTTATATTCATGGATGACTAGTTCATGTAATTGATAGTAATGGTCCACAATCTTACTCCCATATGAAAGTTGTATGATCACTAATTTTTTCATATTTGTATGATAATTAATTTATAACATGTTTATTATTTTTGTAAAAAATATTGTTTAAGAATTATATTTATCACGTTTTATTAACTATTATTTTTAAATTATTACTTTTTTTTTTATCTTTTAATCTTAAGGTGGAGACTTTAAGTCTCTCCATGTAATTATGAGAGTTTATTATTATATTCTATTGTGTTTGGGCTTATTTCTATTGGGAGTAAGATTTTTTTTTCTCATCTGATCTTTACTGAATTTTTAAAAATTTTTTATCATATATTTTCTAATAGTAGTATATGAGTAAAATTTAACATCATTATTTTATTTATTTATTAATAATTAATTACTACTTTAGTTATTTGTTCCGTACATAATCAGATCAGAAAATGATCCTCCTCTTATTATGCTTTGTATATATTTTTTTAAAAGGCAAATATTAATTTTTGAAATCAATATATATTACTAGCCTCTCTATTATTTTTATAATAATAAAAAATCTCTCCACACAAAAAATTTTAAATTCAAAGAGAAGTAAATAGACCAATTGCTTGATAATATGTCTTTGGCATATAAAATACTTATTTATTATATGAAAAATATTTAAAAATAATAAAAAGTACAAAAATTTTATTATTAATTTTTTAATCACATTGAAAAATATTTTTCTTATTTTTAGTTCTGAAATTTTTTATTCTAATTTCTCTTTATAAAATGCATCTAATTTATAATAAATAAAAATAAAAATAATATTATAAAATTATATTACTAGGAAAATGACTGATTATCATGAAAACAGTAAAAAATAAATAAAAAATTAAGGGATGTATATTAACTAAAGTCTGAACTTTGTCTTGCTCTGTTACGGGGACATCTAGTTGGGGCCCAATGGGTCCACGGACCTTTTAATCTCTATTAAACCTCTGCTACTGGCAAAGAAGATCCATGGCTGTTTCTTTTGTTATGGCTTGCTGCACATCTGATTGCTGCACATAACTACGGAGTGCTGAGTTGTATCTTCACCAACACAAGGCATTGCGACGAGGAAGAGTAAAAAAATGACAGAATTTGATAGAGATTGTGAGATTGGTATGCTTGAAGAGAACGTGCACCCTCTGAGATCAGATTTGCAAGCACCGATAAAGGGCGCCTTGGTATCGATTCTTTGGCATAAAATTGCCGGTCTGAACATTCTTATTGGAGCTTCAAAATTCTTGGTTCATCAGTTTGAAGATGGCTTTCTCAACCAGAGACAGCTGAAGAATGTTATTTACGATGATCTCGAGGTATGGTTATTCCGACTCCAACTACGTCGTTTTTACGACATTCTTGAGCACAAACAATAGTCTTACTATATTCGATTTTATTAAATTTTTATCTGCATTAATTAACCTATTTTAAACTTGGGCCGGTTGGATTGGAATAGTCATGTCATTTTTTTTAATTAATCGTTAAGTCAAATAAATTGTTTAATTTTATTTGAAAGATTTATTTTCTGTTCTTATTTTTGAAGGAAATTCTTCATTAGCAACCCAGCGTAATAGATTTGATCTCATGCATTCTGATTGTAATGTATACATATCAGTGTTTCGCCCAAAAAAAAAAAAAAAAACAGCAATACTGATGGCAACCACATCCATCTGTATTGGAAATCCAGGATATTAAAATATTTATGGTAAAAAAAGGTATCCTTCCAACAAAAATATAGAAGTAAATAATTTTTCAATTTAAGATATTTGAAATTGCGTGGGTTTGAGTCCCTGCCGAGTGCTGAAAATTGCTAAGTAATATATATTTACACTTAAGATCTCCTAGGTTAATTATAATTTTATTTTGATCTAAATGTTAGAAGCCATATTGAAACTCTGTGATGCATTATTTCATTAGAGGTACTGAAGAAATAACCAGTTTGTTGGTCTTTGAGAATTTGACAACCAAATGTAAGAAGTATCGATGTTGCTCAATGACAGAGGTGTAAAGCATCATGCAACCTCCTGTACACCATCAATAATGGGAGAGATGCAAGCATCAAGCATGATATCCTTCAAGGCCACAAGCATTGTTTGGTGGCCATATCGGTGGAGACATGCATTTAAGTATGAAACATGAGGATATCCTACAAGTTTTCGTCCTTGATGTTCAACAAGGAGAGATGGGTACATATCAAGCATGAACCCATGTTAGTATTCCTCGTTGATGTTCAATAACAACAGAGGTACAAATATTCTGGGTGAATCTCTATAAGTTCTGCTCATTGATATTCAAAAAGGAGAGAGACCTTGTTTCATGCGCAAACCCTACAAGTATGGTCAGTGATGTTAAACAAGGAGGGAGATGCAAGTATCAAGTATGATCTACTACAACTATATCCCATTGATGTCAAATAATGACATAGATAAAAGTACAATGGCATGCTTTTCTATAAGTTTTGGTCATGGGGGTTCAATAACGACAGAGATACATGTGTCACGTATGATACCTGCAGTTATTGGTCATTAATCTTCAACAAGGAGAGAGATTCAGGTACCAACATGATCCCAACAGTTGTTAGTCATTGATGTTAGGCATCATGCATGATCCCTGCAAACATTTGTCATTAATGTTAACCAAGGAGAGAGATGCAATTATCAAGCCCGATCCCATTTATCAGTCATTGATGTTCAATGATGACAGTAATGCCTGCGTATTGTGTACTCCCCAACAATATTCAGTTATTGATCTCAATAATGACGGAGATACAAGTATTGGTAATTGATGTTTCATGCTGTGAAGAATTAAGCATGATTCCTGCAAGTATTGGTCACTGATTTCAATAATGACGGAGATCCAACTATCAGGTTAGCGATTCAAATTCAGTTCCCAACTAGCTAACCTGAAAGGCAATTACTAACTGTTGCTATTGGAGCTGGCTAAGAGAAACAGCATAAAGATGGAGGGTGTTGCTCTGCAGTTGGTCATTGATGTTCAGTAGTGACAGGGATGCCTGTATCAAGCATTATTCCTACAATTATTCGTGTTTCAGTTCATTGATGCATGATTGTTTTACGTAGCATATAATTGAAATTTGTACAGCATATTGGCATATTAACACATGAATACTTTTGTCGACCTCACTTGATATTTCACTCAATAGAAGCAAATCACACTAGTTTAATTTTTTCCTGCAACTTTTACCACTGGATGGGGACATTTAATTTCTAGCAAATTTAATATTAAGAACAATAGGATTGGAGCAATATTATCACTATTGATTATGATATGAATTTTTTTTTTTCCATTTTTGGGTTCACAATAAAGAAATGATAAGTGTTTGGGAAAGACTAAATGATAGATGTTTGCTACAGGCAAATTTTATGATCCCTTTTACCATTGCTAATTATGCGTTGCCTATTTTGCAGTGCTTAAGCAGGCAGGCAGGATTTGAAGAGAGACTATCATATACCTACCAAGTTAAACCATTGGGATACCGCTGGAAGAATAAATGGCTCGTGAAGATAGAGAGCTTTGAAAATCATCTTTTCAGAAGAACTGAAGGAAATTTTGAAACAAAAGAAAATAAAGATTGCATATCTATGGATATTTTTATAGTAATCATTGAATTGCATGGTTATGCAGAATCCTTTTCCACCAAAGAAGGATCTTGGGATAAAAGACTTGAAATTGTCATTGGAGTTGCTAAAACCATGGTTGCTATGCAAAGTTCTGAGAAGCAAAATATTTACAGAGATCTCAAGCCATCAAGTATACTGCTTGAAGAGGTTGTTATTCATTTTGATCCTTGCCTCTATTTCTTATGTTCATTTTAAAACTATGCTTGACTTCTCTTGTTGGCCTGGCATAGAAGTTCATTCATTAATTCTTATTTCCAAGCCTCTGACCTCTTTTTGTGCATGTTGCAGACTCCAAAATCTTTCCTGGCTGCTACGCCTCATAACTTCATTGCCAAGGTTAAGTTAATGGATGGTGGTGACTGTACAGCGTTGGACATATCAGATGACTTATCACAAGCTGGGAAGACAGAAATGAAAATTAAGGCAACTCAACGTTTATGGGGTGCTTTTGGAGCTAAATATGATCAAATGAGGAAGATATTTAAGTGGGGGCGCCTGTCATTGCATTTGCAGAACACCTGGCTAAATATCAAAATAAAAATAAGTCTAAAAGCTATGTCTTTCATCTGCTGTTACTGCTGGCATTGTTATCAACCATAATGTTCCACACAGCATTGAAGATCATGGGCTGTAGATCAGAAAAAGGTTTCCAGCAGATTTCAAGCCTAAATCCCTTCTGCAGGGTTGTGAATAAACATCCACATTTATTCCAATTACTAATCACCCTCAATTCTGCTGCCTTTTTCTTATGCTTAGCATTTATGACATTTCTCTTTAATGAGTTTCCGCTCAAGCCATTGCTGCTAGTTTCTGTATTTTCAATGATTGCTGCCTACTTGTGCATGATATAGGATTCTTTTTGTCTTGTATGCGCTCATAGCAGTCAAATTGTCCAATAATTTGCAGGTGCACTTGTGATGGTCAAAAAAAAAAAAAAAATGGTGTTCTATTGAGTAGTTTTTCATCTTGTTGATTTCGATGTGTAATATGTGATGTTTGCTGTATTAAGTTTAATTTGATACAAAACTTTTAAGGTTTTGATTTTCTCTGCCCTTTCTCTTTCCATCTCATAGATATCAAATTTTGTGGTGCAATGGCCATATAACTCAAGAACATCAAGCCAACTCAGTAAATGCTTGATGCAATTTATTCTAGAACTTCTATTCGAGAAGTTTAGATCAGGAGAGTATGTTAATCTAGCCATGCCCTTTCCAGTAGGATGGGCAAAATATCCTACCCGATTTGATTCGAAAAATTTCATGTCCGGATCGGATCGGATCGGGCTATAAAGAAAATCTGATGGGATGAAAATGGTGAAGTCCAATCGGGTTACTTTAAAAAAAAACCTAAATCTAAACACACGCACGCCACATACACAAATCACATCACATATTGGGCACACACACAAACAATTACAAACACACACAATAACAAATTAACAACAGCACATGCAGCACGGCAGCAGCAACTGCCCACTGCCGACGACAAGCGACATACAAAGTCACTCACCCACAACCTCCCTTGCTTGCAGCTCACTGCCGACAGCCAACCCCCAGGCTCCCCCAAATAAACGAAACACAAACACACACACACACACACACACCCTTGAAGCTGACGCCAACAAAAGCCGAGAGCCAATGCCAGACGCAGCAACCGCTGAGATCCGACACCAACCGAAGCTGCTCCGCGAGCATCATGATCTGATTTGCCGATCTACTGCTACGAAGTATCGGATTTGCTGGGCCACCTCCATGCCTCTAATCCTCCACCATCACCCAATTTGATTCAAGGTCCATTTGAACCCAGCAACACCCATTCGAACCCGGCAAGCGGCAACCTGAATTTTGGCTATTGACTTTGGGTTTTGGAAGTTTTGAGCCTTTGATAGTGATGCTACAAATGTATATTATATATTATGTGTGAAAGATTAATGTTTAATTGATATTTGGTAGTTGTTAATTATAGGTAATTATGTATTGTTGAATTTCACCTGACCCATTGACTCAAATAATCTGAATTGACTCAAATGTAATCTGAACCGCATCTAATCCCCATCTGATCCGATCCGATACGAATTATATTCGGATTGGATCAGATCAGGTTAGGTTCGGGTTCAGTTCGGATAAATTTTCATCCAACTCGATCAACCTAAAATCCGATCGAATTAATCTGAACTCGATCCAAACCTGATTTTACCCACCCAAATTTTCCAAGCAGGTAAATGAACTATAAGATATATTTCATTAAACTTTGGCCTATATAGCTTTTAAATTATAATATTTTACCTCTCAAATTTCTATTTATTTATTAGATTTTCGTTTCCATACAGAGCAAATTTCTACCTCCAAAGCAAGTAAACAGAGTTAGTATCTAATGCATACACTCCTTTTTCTTAATTCCATTGCCTCTCGATCAAGTTTATAAGCCAAATTCTAACACTGAATTAAGCTCTCATAGAACCACAAAAATCAATAGCAGAAAATATATTAAACATTTCAGCAATCCTGCAAACTAACTTGATACATTATCTTTGTTATGTGACACGTGATGGTGCTTGTTTATGTCCAATGGATGCGCATGAATAAATGGAATGTGGAAATAAGCAGACCATTAGGAGTTATACTCACGGAGTTTAAAATAGAATAAAAAAAATTAATTTATACTATTATAATGATATTCCATATTCCAATCCGCTTGGATACCAGAAAAATAAGGGATTTTTAATTAAATACCCTTTAATAGGTTGTTAAATTATTTAAATATTTATTTTCTTTTTTATTTTCATGGATATCCTAATAAATGTGTGTAAAGTCTGAAATGCTCTTATTGAATGCATCAAATTCACTCTACTTCACTATTTTCATAGTTCTTTCACTCCAATCTCTTATTACCAAAATTCTTTCAAAGTCTCCTAAAATCTCTCAATATCTCTTATAAATTATTGCACAAATACAATTATGTATTCACTTCTTTAACTTCCACACTTTTTTTTAATTGAAAGGGGGTGCATTACTCATTAAACAACCTAATAAGGTATGTTAATGTTGTTGGGTTTTAAGTTTTTTATTTTTTAGAAAAATTTAGAAAGTTTTATTTTCAAAGTTTAGGAAATTTAGAAATTTTTAGGTATGTTAATAAGGAAATTTTCCTCACATAATAATGTTTTATTTTCAATTATCCATCATTTTTCCTTATATGTAGAAATAGACGCAATGCAAGTTGTTTAATTATTAACAATATAATTTATTTATGGTGAAAATATTTTGCGTTGTGTATTCTTTTTGACATCGTGTACATCATGTAATCAGCTGTGTAAGTCATGTAGACATGTAGTCATGTAGGTTGTGTAAGTCTTGTAGGTCATGTCAATAATGTAGTCATGTAAGTCGTGTAGGTTATGTAAGTAATGTAATCGTTAGGTTGTGTAAGTCATGTAGGTCGTGTGGGTTATATAAGTAATGTAATCGTTAGGTTGTGTAAGTCGTGTAGGTACTAATATATGAAATTAGATATTATTGTTTTTATTGTATCAACATATATGGTTTTTGGTACGTTTGCCTATTCACTTCAATGGTAAATGGATTGAACAAAATGAGTATAAGTTCAAAGGTCCTAAGGCTAAAGGGATAATAATACCACGATTGACAACATGAGCCGAATTGGTGGAGAAGATAGCTCAAGTTATTGATTTAGATACTTCGAAAATTTGAAATCACAATGAAGTTCAAGCTTAAGACATCTGATCCTATACCATTGTTGTTTGAATTCTATCTCTACGAGTGTCAATGTGCAAGTGTACACAACAAGTAATATAACGGTAAATATTAAAAAATCATCTCCACATGGTTTGATGTTATAGGAATTGCTACAACAACCTAATCAGTGCAATTTTAACTTAATTATAAAAGAACAATTGATAAAATTAGATAAAATTAATTTCCTAAAATTAACAATGCAATAAATAAAATGTGATTAAGAAGAATTTCAACTTTAAAACAAGAGACTAATTGATGAGAATGGAGTAGTTGAGTGATTAAACTCACTTAATGGTTTTGACTATGTTTGGGTTTCTTGTGTTGAGTTTAACTTGATTCGAAAAAGGTCATGCTTAATCTAAAACTTATAATGAACTAAACATAGGGATTCACTTTGTAGGATAATTAGAACCTAAATATGTAATGTTATATCTTATGTTAGCATAGCAATTGGTCGCTATTAAGTTGCATCAAGATATAGGATATCTAACAAGCGACAGTTGAGGGTGCATAAGGATTCTATCCCAATGTTGTAGCAGATGTTGTAGCAACCGAACCAAAAATATAAAATCAAGTATTGCTTTAATATGTTCCACTAAATTAGGCCTTTTTTAAGCTCTTTCTTATCTAGTATTACTAAATGAGTGGTCAACCAAAATAGTAAATTGAAATAATTATTATCAAATCAACGTGCTATAGCAAATATAAAGCAACTCACATAATCAGTCAATTAACCATCAAGATTATTTATCACTCAACCACAAGTTCATAGTTTGTGATAAAACAAAAACAAAAATATTTTTAGCAATAAAAAAACTCATTATAACAAGATAAAAACAAGAGAATAAGAAATAAAGTTAAAATCCACGTGTTTTTATGAATCCCCTCGATGCTTTTCTCGGATTCTTTAAGTGCAGACCCAATTCTCTCTTAATCCTTTTTTTTTCTTGTGTTGTCTCTCAATTTCTCTTCTCCAATGACAACCCCCTTTTTTGTTGTAATGTACTCCTTTTATCTTCTATCTAAAAGGGTTACAAGAAACGTATGGTAGTGAATCTCTTATTTTTGGAAACTTTAGATTGTAATCTTCTATCTAATGAGTGTAATCTGGTTTATCGTTGATCCAATCGTTACTGCAACAACAATGCTACAACATATTGCTCCAACATCTTTAATATTCCAGACTTAATTTAATTCCACTGCATCAAAGTTCTTTTGTAACTTTGCATGCCTGCTGCTGCATTGTTCCATTCATGAAATTTGAGCTTTTTGGTCACCTACAATTATGCACATAATCAAAGCACACAATAATCTAAAAACCCATGAATTTTATTGGAATTAAACTTAAATGACTGCTTATGCAAAATGTAACTAAAATGCAGCAAAAGCATATCATTTACTCTCTAAGTAATGTTGATTCAAGCATAAATGCACCATGATAACTCTCATTTCATAAATTTATCACACCTCTAAACTTAACCCATTACTTAACCTCAAGTAATATCAATAGACCTAACCTTTAAACACAATCATGCAATGAACAAATAGATAAACTATGTCATCTAGATTTTTTTTATTTATCACAACCCTCAGATTTCTTTCTCTTCATATAAGACTACCAATAACAGATCCAATGCTAGACTTAGGTTTCATTATATCATATGTGCTTGTGTGCATTCTGATAAAATTTCATAGTTGTTACAACAATACTCAATCATTTAATACATCTCGAAGACATTCTTATTCATAGGGGAAACATAGGTTATAAAAACTGCAAACTATGCTATAACAATAAACGTTTTAGCATAATTACCCTAGTGTGACATAAAATTTTCACGTGAATATCTATCAAGGGTACTGATGACATCTAATTATTTCATCAATGTACAAATTAGAGTGGCTACAGCAGTAGCAGTCAAGATGCTGTTACAGCGGCCTTTATCTTCGGACACCTTTTAATCAAGGCTGGACATGGGGTTCATGAACAAACTTGGTTCCTCAACATACTAGACAAAGGGCTTTAAAAAATTTATTTTTTATCATTCTTGTTACAGCAATGCTCACAAGTGTTGCTGTCTTTTTACTTAAGTCTACATGTGGGGTACACACACAACCTTGGTTACTCAGCAACTGAGCCATTGGAGCAGAATTTATTTCATGTCAACATAGTTTACGCTAAATTCTGAAAAAGTTTCTAAATTCACCCAAACTTGAACTATTTTCTATTCATTATTCAACTAAGTCTTGCCACATCAAACTCACGAAATTCAACCAAACGAAATGTTGAGACAAACTCAACCTTTGTCCACAACTATCATTAATTGAAGGTAACTTATTATTTAACACTCAGATTATCTTCATCGGGTGTCCTTTAATAAAAAACAACCACTGAATAACCAAGCTATACACCTAATCACACACATTCAATTTTTTTTAGCTTAAAATTTAATTTTTTCACACGCCACACATTCACTCTTATATCAACAATAAACTAAATTATATACATACTCTTTAACACACTTGAAAAATACTTATAACACAACTAGAACACACTTAGAACAGAACTTCCCCCCAAACATATGAGGTGTTGTGTTCTCACAAGCACATATTCTAAACTAAAACATACGAACAAATATTTGAAAGTAAAATTGCAAACAATACAGAAGAAACTAGAAACAAAAAAAGAAAATAAAATAAAAAAGTTTAGAAATTGGAAAATAATAGGTTGACAAAGGATACTTCCTCGTTGTTGGAGGGCTATGCTACAGCACTGATAGAACAAAATTACTACTTTTGGGCTCCACTTCAAACACTCTTCCTTGGTGAGATTTATAGACAACAATTGATTTCTTTTTCTTCTTGTTTGGACTGGTTGGTGTGGTACCAGTAGCTTCTTGAAGTGCAGACTAATCAGATTTTGCTTTCTTAGGTTCTGGTTCTTCTGATGCTTGCACTACTGCAGCATCTCTAGAGGGTTGTGCCCCTTTACGCTTGCTGGATGGCCAAGGAGTTTGACTAGGAGATTTGATGGGAAAGTCCTGAACAGTGGTTGCTGGAAGAGTTTCTGTAGTAGTTTCCTCATATGTGATTTCAGCAATAATATATAGTAAACTTTTCTTTGCCTCAATAGTTTTGGTAGATCTGGTGGCAGCTGCTTCAATTTCTGCATCAATATCATCTTAATCTTCTTCTGAGTCTTTATCAATTATGAATTTTTCCTTATCTTTGCTTGGAAATACTAAAACTGAGGGCTCATTATCTTGGTCGTCCTTTTCATCAGCTTTAATGATGTGCTTTTTTCTTGTTTAGGAGGCGCGACTTGAGGTTCCTCATCTTACTCCTCTGCGGATTCTTCTTATATACTATGTTCATCATCTTTCTCGTTTGGTTCTTCTTCTTTGAGATACAGTGATAGCGTAGGTTGTGGGCATCAGTTTGGATTTTAAAATTTTAACCTACACTTTTGCTATTGGTTTCAAGTCAATTCATTTTATTTCTTTGTTTTCCTCATTCAACCATGAACTAGCCTCCACCGTAAAGTTTTAAAAACATTACCCCACTTCTTAGTAGTTATACATTTTTTTTGCCTCACTAGTCGAGCTTCTTTCTTTATCGTCAGTCTATGACAAGCGACTGCATGATCGATTCATAGCATTTCATCGTGTGACCAAGCGAACACATCCGTAAATTAAGGTCTTCAAAGCGATGACAGAGCAAACAATGAGAGAGTCAATGAAACATGGGTGGTAATGGTTTATGGCTCTAGTGGAGAACAAAGAGCATGAGCAAGAGTAATCCTAGTCAGCCCAGAAAGTGAAGAGGTTTCGTGTGCAATAAAATTCGAATTCAAAGCCACTAACAACCAAGCAAAATATGAAGCTTTTATTGCAAGGTTGAAGCTAGCACAGGCTCTGCGAGTAGAAAGGGTGAAGGTTCGAATAGATTCCCAACTTCAAACTTCCTCATGTCTAACTCTGGATTTTCCTTATTGAGCACAAGTATAATG
This sequence comes from Citrus trifoliata, assembly GCA_018350135.1. NCBI lineage: Eukaryota > Viridiplantae > Streptophyta > Magnoliopsida > Sapindales > Rutaceae > Citrus > Citrus trifoliata. The sequence goes on along the minus strand of CM031390.1, from coordinate 14,283,350 downwards.
CAGTCGTAACATAATGTTACTCTAGAGTTGTACTAAGTGAGACTTTGCTTTTCTAAAGAATCAATTTTTCTTTGGAGGCGGTGCGTCTCTACTTCAAGTTAACGCTCGAAAGCAAACCTTTGAGTGTCGAGATCTTTCCTATAGTTGATCAGCTCACTTATCATGACTGAAAGTTCACATTCAAGCTGCGAAGAGGTAGATTTGGACAAAACAACTTTATCCTTGAGCTTCTCGATCATAAAACCAAGTTTGGTCGATTGCTCTTTCTTCATCCAAGCTCTTTTTTCATTCAACCTTCAGTTTTTTGTCATAATTGCCAACTTTAGACCTGTAAAGAGGAAGAGATGGCAGAAAGCTGGTAGATGCACTACTGCATAGTGTTGTACAACTCAGGTGCATGATGATTATTCTGCTGAGCAATAAACTCATGCTTCACAAACTTGTCAAAGTCTTTTTTAAAAGAGCTTGGGAGTTCAATCGTCTAACCTTGCAGAGCAGCTTTATATCGGGTTCTAGAGGGAGCGAGAAGCTCGCGAGCAGAACAATTTTCCGTTATATCTTCTGGCTCACCAAGAGAATGATGAGGAAGGGTTTAGACAGGAGAAGCAACTTTAGAAGACTGTGACCTCTTAAATGGAGGGATGAGCTGCTTGGGGTGTAGTCTGTTCGATTACATTTTTTCATCCGCTCGAGAATGCTGCTCATATCTTCAGAAGTACCAGATACTAGATGAGAATTAACCAGGTTATTAATAGACAGTAAGTCCCTATACGAGCTTGCGTTAACTAGTGTTGTTTCAACCTGCAATTCTGGTTTCTCCTCGATCTTGTAGATCAGACTCCAAGAAGCTGGAACATAAAAATCAAGATAAGAAAAAACAATAAACACAGTAAAGGAAGAACAATGAAAATTGAGCAACCAGGGGTGCAAAAGTGAGAAGGAACATGTATTTCTCCTTTTGAAGTAGAGACTACTTGACCACAATTACCTCCGACGAAGAAAAATTTGTTCTTCCAATTTCCACCAGAGGTTGGGAGATTTATGATGGGTTTCCTTTGTTTTGACCTGCTTATGAGGTAATACCAGCCCGTGTCTTTTGGACTACTTCTGAGTTAATACAAATATTTTATTTCTTTTAAAAAAGGCACAATCATCCTACATCTCCAGTATATAACAAATAGGCCAGAAAAGACTCTCCATCCATTAGGGTTCAGTTGACTAGGTGACAGGTGCAATCTTCCTAAAATCTTGGTAAACTAAAGCTGGAGTGATAACCTAACACGGTGAAACGACCCGCCCCGTACTCCCCAGGACGAGTCTATCTAAACTCGTAAAATTAAATCAATCTGCTTAAGAATTCTATAAAACTTTCGGCAGTATCTCCCTTATAAATAAAACATTCCCAATCCTGTAAATTACAAAACAACACTCCCAAAATAAATCAATATTCATCCATTCTCCATAACCAACTTCTCAAGTCAACACATCAAATATCACCCAAAACATCCTAATATTAAAATACATAAGTTATTCTTAATAACAAAATATAACAAATAACTACAACTCGTAATCTCCCAAATATCAAAAGAATTAAATATGCGACTCCTGACACCAACACGTGGCCACTATTCAAAACTAACGTTCAATACTGAGTCGACTGATGTACCTGCAAATCTCCTGTGGGGGGAAAAATATAATAAAAGAGGGGTGAGTATAAAACTCAGTGAGCTCAGTGAGTGGATAGTAGTTGCTGACAATTTAATAACTTTATTTAAAAAAAATGCTTAACCTTTCTCAAATCAATTTCAATTTCGCAAATAAATTCTCCAATAAATTTCTCAAAATATCATAAGAACTTATATAAACTTATTTAATTCAAATCAATCACCGAAATACTATATTACATAAATCTGCATAAAATCGATGGAATCATAATACTTATCATATCAAATACTGAATACCAAAACTATCATCAAATAAGTACCCAGGGGAATAATCTGATCATATCCGGACCTCATCGGATGAGCAATGACGTACTATCTGGGTAACGTCACGCTCCGGAGCTACACGGATAGACAGGGAAATATTATCTCATATCTCATCATATCTGTGCATGCATAATCTAGTCCCCAAAGGACAAAAGCAAAAGTGTCCAAGCACACGGCCCAAAGCCTCTGTGTACTCAGACGGCCCCAAAGGCTTGTATCTCATCTGTATCTCAACTGTCTGTATCTCATATCTGTTTCACTGTATCTCTGTATCTCATATCTGTATCACTGTATCTCTATATCTCTGTATTTCAATATCTCATATCTGTATCACTGTATCTCTATATCTCTGTATCTTAATAACTGATCTGTATCTCATATCTGTATCACTGTATCTCTGTATCTCAATAACTGATCTGTATTCCATATTTGTATCATTGTATCTCTGTATCTCAAATCTGCTCAATTCTAATCTCATGCATTTACTCAAAATCGATAGTAAAATCATTAATCAAACTCATTCTCAATAACAATAAATATCAACACATAAATAAAAATCAATCATTAAAATTGAAGCATTAAACACTTATTTATCAAAACATACTGCACTGTAGCATAAAATCAGCATATACTATGAAAATAGATTTTGTATATTCCACTCACAGTGACAATGTCCAGACTCGGTGTCGACAACGTTCGCGGGCTAATTCTCGTTCACGAATCCTCCTAATCAACGAAACGACATAATTATTCTCTGTAAACTTGAAATACAACCAATTTATATAATAAATCTCGAAACGAATATCTATCAACGATAAACTATTTCTGCATGTACAAAATTACCAAAATACCCCCAACATCAATATTTTACCAACTTATCCTCAAACTTCATTATTTTACCAAATTATCCTCATAATCATCAATTACCAAATTGTCCTCAATTCAGATTACATAAATAACCACAATGTCAAAAATTACGAAATTACCCTCGGAGCGTAAAATTACCAAAATGTCATTTACGACTTAAATTACCGAATTACCCTCGCAATCTCATATTACCTCACTGCCCTAACTTAACATTACCAATTTGTCCAATGATTCCACAAATTACAAATTCACCCTCAAGTTTTATGAATTACCAACTTGCCCTTGAATTCAATATTACCAAAATACCCTCATATCAAAATTACCAAATTAACCTCAAAATCATAAATTACCAACTTTATCCACAAAGTTTGAAATTACAACATTACCCTTAGATTATGAAATTACCAAAATACCTTGCCGGTCAACGGTCACCGGAATTCATCCGACGGCGACGGAAAGCTCAGGTCTGATAGCTCAGACCTTAGTGAGTCTAACGGTGGTGGCCGTGACCTCCCACGCGCGGCGGCAACGGTAGATCGAAGCTCTAAAAATCCGAAACTTTCTGGTGATCGTTCGGTGATTTTATGGCGTCCTTGGTGGTTGTGGTTGGTCGGGAAATGTTGCTGAAGACGTGAGGAACCAGTTCCAAGTGGTGGTGCGTCAAAAATTCGGCGGATCAACGGCGGCAAAAACGGGTCTAAGCCGCGAGTTTTCGAGCTCAAATCGCCGGCGTTCTGGTCGGTTTCCGGCGACAAGGATGGCATGGATACGTTGCTCGTCTCTCAAGTTTCGAATCGGTACCAAAGCACGGCCGGTAAGGTGGCCGAAAACGGGAGAACTCGTCGGGTCAAGTCGTGGGTTCGGGTCGAGTCAAACAGGTCAACGGGTCAAAATTCCTCTTTCTCTCTCTCTCTCTCTCTCTCTCGAGTTCTCTCACTTGTTTTTTTGAATTCAAAAACAGTTTCCCCTTACCAAATATACAATCCGGCCCCTTTTTTTTTTTTATAAGTGGAGAGTTAAAAATAATCGGGTGCGGGGTATTACACACCGATCTTAAAACATTCTAAATACAAAGTCACAATCCCTCTTGGGAATATCACATTTACCAGGAATTCTTAACTCAATGTCATCTGGAATGTTGTATTCCATCATAAGCCTATGCAGATCTTCATGAGTAGTCTCACAATTTGTGAAATTAATGGGATAAGACTCAGCTCCAGCCCTATGACTAATCCTATTTTCTTTAAATCATACTCCTCCGAGGAGCTTTGATCATTGACTTCGCTTTCATCAATAAACGGTACTATATTAGTACCAGGATTCATATTGGAATCCATCTTTATCCCATCAACTCTCTCAGAGGGACATCCTTCAAGGAAGTTCCCTAATCCTAGACGACCCGATCCCTTCCACAGACCTATGAGGGCTAAAACTTGACCCACTAGGATGATCAGGCAGGGCATTCAATTCGTCCCCACTACCAGGGTTTAATGATGTTCTTTTCATTTTAGGCATCGTGGTGGATAGAATAAAAACCCAAACAAAAAGAAACAAAAAGCGATATAAGGGGCAATCAAGTGAGACTAGAGTTACGAGTTCAATACCTGTAAGTATGGTAACTGAGAAGGCAAGTACTGCAAACCTGACTGTAAAGGAAAAACTCTCGTTCGAAGTCTCATACGAGGGAAATGGGGAAGAATAATTGAAAAGTTTATCTCGAGTTTATAGAAAGGGAAACAACGTTTCAGATGACATTATAAGGATTCAAAAAGATATATCGATCTAATAAGATGTATTGATAAACCCAAGGGCCACCACTTCGCTTTTTCAACGCTTGGATCGTGTTTAGCCACGTCACATGTATTTAATACGAGAGGATGCAAACCTGACCGTTAAAGGTTTGAGTAAAGAAACTACTGACTCGTAACCAGGTATATAGTTTCTAGTTACATTTCATTTCACTCAAAGCACTAAAAACTGGGAGGACTAATGATTGGGGTATTAAGATTTAGCCAAGTCGATGAGAGTTTCGTTATCTGGTCGCATGTATCAAACATTTATCTGGTCGCATGTAGCAGACACGACCAGCATGACTAGAGCAGACCATGAGCTGGTCACATGATTTTCACAGGCTAAGACAATGAGTCCCTTTCGGGAATTGGTCTGTAACATCCAGACGTGTTTAAGGCATAATCAGGCGTTACAACGATTGACCAATAACTGTATAAATGGACATATTAACCCACACACTTAAATGATACAATCAATACATTTCATTAGATAATGGCCATAATAACCGATGCTCGCGATAGCCTATAAAAGTGGGAAAAAGATCCAGAACAAGGGTTGGACTTTTTGAGCTAGATATTATCTCTTCAATATAGAAAATCACATAAGATCTCTAACTTGAGTGCCAAAGGATTAACGCCGGGAAATCCGACACCCTTGACTATTTTTTTTGTTGTTAAAAGTCGTTGATGAAGCGTGATTCTCACGTGAGTTTCTGGAATCAACATCCAGGTGGTTATAAGCAGCTGGATGTAGCGGATTTTAGTGTAACAAACTGGTAACGAGCTGATGAGTATATAAGGAGTTACAACTCTGAAGAGATGTGAAGAAAATTCTATGAAATATACACTGTAAATCTCTATAGCTTGAAGATCAATCAATAAAAGCTTGTTATCTTGTTCTTCCGTGGATGTAGGCTAATGAGAATTAGCTGAACCACATTAATCACTCCTGTTCTTTATTCTTTCTGTTTGTTGATTCTTTAAGCCTTTAATCTGTTTGTGATTCTTAAACCATTGTTGATTTGTTCTCTGAGTTATTGGTTAAAGTTTCTTCAAATCATCTATAGAAGCATCTAGGAGTCTAGGTCAAAGATCTTGGGCAGAAACTTAAGATGTCAAGTAAAGAAGTGCCATTCGATTTCTACAATTGGTATCAGAGCATGGTTCTTTAATCAGATTCTAGTATTGCTAATCCGAAAGTTGATCTAGAGAATTTAACAAGCAAGAATGATTTCAATATGTGGAAAGTTAAAATAGAGGCTTTACTGATAACTCAGGGACTAGGAGATGCTTTAGAACCAGTCACCAAGAAAGAGGGAATGAAATCTTTATCGTCACTAACTCCACAACAGGCTGCTGATATAGATAAATGGGCAATAAGCAAAATAATCTTGAGGCTTGGAGACTCTATTATTAGAGAGCTTGCCAATGAGAAAACAGTGGTTGATTTGTGGGCAAAACTGGAAATAATTTTTATGACAAAGTCTCTAGCTAACATACTTCATATCAAGAAAATGATGTTTACTCTAAAGATTGTTGGGGGATCGTCTCTTGATGATCATATTGAAGAATTCAATAGAGTGTGTGACACCTTAGACCATTGATTAAATCCTCAGTGATGAAAGTAAAGCTCTGCTTTTGGTAAGTTCACTCCCACCATTATACTCTAATTTTGTGGATGCTCTAATGTATGGGAGGCAGACATTGTCCTTGGATGAGGTGAAGGCAGCCTTAAATACTAGAGGGTTGCAAGAAAAATCTGTGAGTATAGAAAGTGGAGTAAGGTTAACAGTAAAGGGAAAAATTAATAAAAATACAAATGCAGCTAAGAATAAGAAGCAGTCAAGACTAAAACTAAGCCAAAGGACTTGAAATGCTTCCATTCTCATAAGGAAGGACATTTCAAGAAGGATTGCCCATAATTAAAGAACAAGAAAAGGGAGAAAATTGGAGATGCAGCTACTGCTGAAGAAGAGGAAGGCTATGAGTCAGCATGTGTGTGTGTTGCTACTGAGGATATACAAAAGGGTAATTGGATTCTTGACTCTAATTGTACTTTTCATATGAGTCCATACAAGAGTCATGAATTTAATGGACAAAGAGTAATGATGGGTAATAATTCAGTGTGTAAAGTCATTGGGATGGGTAAAATCCACCTTAAGCTACATGATGAGTCCATAAAGGAAGTTAGACAAGTTAGACATGTTCTAGAACTTAAAAGGAATTTGATCTCCTTGGGAATGATGGATCAAATGGGATGTAGCATCAAACTTGAATAAGGGGAGTTGAAGATTTTAAATGGATCCACACTGATTATGAAATGAACCATAAAGAATGAGGTTTATGTCTTAGATGGGGAGTCTGTAACAGGGGTCTCTAATGCCATTGAAAGCACTAAGATAGACAAAACTAAGCTATGACATTTAAGGCTTGGGCATATGAGTATCAAAGGTTTGAAAGAACTTGAAAAACAAGGTGTTCTGGAGAATGATAAGATTGGGGAGCTAGTCTTCTGTGAATAGTGCATCCTAGGCAAATCTACTAAGAATAGTTTTAAGAAATCAATACATAAGACCACTGAAATTTTACAATATATACATTAAGACCTTTGGGGTCCATCTCAGGTTCCATCTCTGGGAGGGAAGAGATATTTTATGACCATGATAGATGACTACTCTAAGAGAGTTTGACTGTATGTGTTGAAAGTTAAATATCAAGTGTTTGGGAAATTTAGAGAGTGGAAAGCTGTGGTAGAAAATCAAACTGACAAAAGGGTTAAAAAACTAAGGACAGATAATGGCCTTGAATATTGTAATCAAGAGTTTGACAGTTTCTGTGCAAATGAAGGCATTGCAAGATATAAAATAGTAAGGTTAACTCCACAACAAAATGGCCTAGCCGAGAGGATGAACAAGACTTTAATGGATAAAGTCATATGCATGATAATACAGTCACAACTTCCTAAGGGACTATGGGCAAAAACCTTGCTAACATCATGTCTTCTAGTGAATCTTAGCCCATCTGTTGTAATCGACTTTAAAACACTATTTAAAATGTGGTTTGGAAAACCTGGTAACTATAATGACCTTAAAGCCTTTTGATGTGATGCTTATGCACATGTTAAGCAAGGGAAATTATCTCCAAGAGCTCTGAGGGGAAAATTTATAGAGTATCCAGATGGTGTAAAGGATTACAAGTTATGGTGCACAAATTTATCCCTACCAAAGTGCATTATCAGCAGGGATGTGATCTTTAATGAAGAAATCGTGCTCAACAAAAGGTCACTAAATAATGATGTTAAACCTCAAGCTAAAACACTTGAAAGTATACAATTTGAGGTGGAGCATTCAGATCAGAAGCCCTCTCAAGAAGCTGTAGATTCTGATAGGGGTGAAGATGACAGTAGTGGAAACATTGAGGCACAATCTCAAGAGCATACACAAACTCAACTTAAAGATTATCATCTGACTAAAGATGAAGAGAGAATGTAAATAAGACCTCCCCAAAGATATGGTTACACTGACCTCATTGGATATACACTGACTGCATCACATGAGATTAATAAAAATGAGTCCAAAAGCTACAGAGAGGCTATGCATAGTTCATATAAATCAGAGTGGCAGAAGGCTATGAATGATGAGATAAATTCATTATACAAGAACAACACTTGGGAATTGGTAAAGAAACCTGAGAAAAAAAGGGTTGTTGGGGGCAAGTGGATTTTCAAGATGAAAGATGGTCTGAAAGCTTATGAGCCTAAGAGATTCAAAGTTAGGCTAGTAGGAAAAGGGTATACACAAAAGGAAGGGGTTGATTTTAAAGAAGTCTTCTCATAAGTGGTCAGACAAGTCTTAATAAGGGTATTATTAGCTTTAACAGTAATATATGACATGAAGCTTGATCAACTCGATGTCAAAACAACCTTTTTACCTGACAGATTACAAGAGGAGATTCTGATGACTCAACCTGAGGGATATGCATGCTCTAAACACCCCGATCATGTCTGCTTACTGAAAAAGTCATTGTATGGCTTGAAGCAATCCTCAAGGCAATGGTACCTCAGGTTTGATGAGTTCATGGTGTCACATGGATTCATGAGGTGTAATTTTGATTGTTGTGTATACTACAAGCAAATAGATTCATATCATCATATATACCTACTACTGTATGTGGATGATATGTTGATTGCTTGTAAAGTGAGGGAGGAAATCGAAGCCTTAAAACAGATGCTGAACTCTGAGTTTGATATGAAGGATTTGGGACATGCCAAGAAGATTTTGGGCATGGAAATCACAATAGATAGAAGAAATGGAACTATGTTCTTATCTCAGAAAAAGTACTCAACATATTTGGGATGAACCACTGTAAACCAGTGTTAACTCTTTTGGCCTCTCATTTCAAACTCTCGAACCAGCAGTGTCCAAAGACAAGTGAAGAAAAGCAAGAGATGTTAAAAGTGCCTTATGCCAATGCAGTGGGGTGTATGATGTATGCAATGGTCCTCACAAGATCATATATTTCACATGCTCTAAGCTTGGTAAGCAGGTATATGGCATCACTTGGGAAATAGCATTGAAAGGCAGCTAAATGGGTGATGAGATATGTGAATGGAACTTTGGAGTATGAGCTGATGTATGGATAGAAACAAGAGGAAAGTAAAGTTGGTTTATGGGGATGGGGCTATGTTGATTCTGATTATACTGGAGATTTGGACAGAAGGAGGTCATTAACTGGAAACATGTTTATGTTGAATGGATGCCTAATAAGCTGGAAAGCAAGTCTGCAACATGTTGTGGCCTTATCAACTATATAGGCTGAGTACACTACAGCCTCAGAAGCTGTCAAGGAGGCTCTATGGCTTAAAGGCTTGGTCAGTGAGTTGGGAATATCTCAGAAGGTTGTTGACATTCACTGTGACAGTTCGAGTGCCTTCTATTTGAGCATAAATCCAGCTCATCATGAGAAAATCAAGCATATCGACATCAAGCTACATTTTATAAAGAATGTAATATCTAAGGGAGTTGTGAAGATGGTAAAGATACATACCAGCAACAATCCTGCTGATATGCTTACAAAGGTGGTACCTACAACTAAGTTCAAGACCTGCTTAGACATAGCTGGAATATGCAGTTTTTAATTTGCATGAATTTGAGGAGAAAGATGAACATGGATGAATTGTTTCAAGGTGGAGATTTGTAATGTAACCAGTGAAATCAATTCAATGGCTTCGAAACGACCTGAGAAAGTGCGTTTTGGTTGTTCGAATTCAACACTTACTAAAACGGTGTTATAGGTTATCGTTTTTGGATTAATGAAGCACATGAGACACACGTGAATGAGATGTTATTAACAAGGTTATTAAAAGTCGTTGATGAAGTGTGATTTTCACGTGAGTTTCTGGAATCAGCACCCAGGTGGTTATAAGCAGCTGGATGTAGCTGATTCTGGTGTAACAAACTGGTGACAAGCTGAGGAGTATATAAGGAGTTACAACTCTGAAGAGAGGTGATGAAAATTCTATGAAATATACTCTGTAAATCTCTGTAGCTTGAAGATCAATCAATAAAAGCATGTTATCTTGTTCCTCCGTGGATGTAGGCTAATGAGAATTAGCTGAACCATGTTAATCACTCCTGTTCTTTATTCTTTTTGTTTGTTGATTCTTTAAGCCTTTAATATGTTTGTGATTCTTAAACCATTGTTGATTTGTTCCTCTAAGTTCTTGGTTAAAGTTTCTTCAAATCATCTATAGAAGCATCTAGGAGTCTAGGTCAAAGATCTTTGGCAGAAACTTAAGGTGTCAAGTAAAGAAGCGCCCTTCAGTTTCTACAATGATGATTCTCTTCAATAAGCTTCCACTTAGGCCATTGCTTCTTGTATCTGCATTTTCAATGCTCGGTGCTTACATGTGCATAATATCTGGCCTCACAAAGCCTCACTTGAGCTCATTCTACTCAACGTTTTAAGGTTCCTGGAAGATAACTTGATATATTTTCTTTGGCATGCGACACATTATTGCAATAATTAAGCTCATTATGGATGTGGTGTGAGCAGACAATTAAGTTCCTATTTTTATTATTAAGATGTCTGGTGTGTTTAATGCATGACACTGCTGTATTAATAAATTATGAATGTAAAATATGAACAGAGTCTGAAAAACTATCATGCCAGCAGGCATGGTTATCAATAAAGCTTTTATAGTTGGTTCACTAGTAGTTCTACTTTAGTTTATAACTACTTAAATTCACCTGGGTACATAAACATTGCAGCCACCGATCCAGTAATTCTATATAACTTCAATGATCAGAAGTAGGGCTAATTTCAGCAAGACAAATGAAACAGAGTTTTGGGTACTGCTAGAGGAAAAAGAGTAACCAATCACGTAACCAATTGTGTTAATTGACAAGTTATGCATTTGGGTTCATGTGTGAGAGATAACCCCTGACTGAGAAGAGTCTTTTTGTGTTTTAGCTTGATGGCCTGAAATATATAATTAACCCCTCAAGCTAATTATGTTTCATCAGCCAGAGAGCCCCCAAGTATATTTCAATTTCATAATTGAGGTAATCATCTTCTACAGGAACAGATGATTGAAAACCATCAACACATACAAGTTTATAATAGACAAATTTATAGTGGGGTGACTTTACAGGATCATAAGCTAAACTAACGTCATTGGACAATTTGGCCGCTAGGTAGAGGAAGTACAGCAAATTGCTTCGTCGTAGGATTGTATATAAATGTAATTCTAGTTGCTATAGTCAAAGCTGGAACAAAATAGAAACCCATGAGAAGATTGCTCAATTCGTAAATCTGAACAAATATTTCAAAACATTAAGGCATTTAAAGGGCGCAAGAATTGGCTTGTCTGTAAGAGGGACAAAGCCGTGTTCTGGATTAATGAGAAAAGAACTCCTGTGCAAGATGAGCCCTGAGACTAAACGGCTGTCCGGGTAAAGGCAGAGAGAGAAATGAGGACTGGAAATGAGAGAAAGCCAGTGTCTTGAAACAGATTAGAATCTTAATAGTGATTTTTTCTTTTGTGCGTAAACTAACGAGTATCCCATTTAGAAAGAGATCATTATATGCAAGCTAACTTCCTTTTGTTAGAAGACATATTTGAAGCTTCTCATGGCAACATGATATGTCACTTGCACTCTTAAATCCCTTAAAAATCTCGAAAAGTCTATTACAATGGAGAAATAAAAGGAGATGAAACAACATAAACTATGTAAAATTGATGACAGAGGAAACCATTAGCATCATAAAAAGCATCTTTGACATTTAAGGATGCGGAGCATCCCACCAAGTGAAATTATGACAAGCAAGGGCTAAATTAACCAGGTAGTCGGCAATGATTTAAGCCTCTTGATAACTATAGGGCAGTGATTTCGCGAAGATCTTCATGACTGTTGCCCCTGCGATTGGTTCTATTCATCCACAAACGGATAATGAAGCGCCAAAAGGACAAAGTGAATTTCCCCATACTTAGTATAGACATTCCGAACAAAATGAGGGCAAGGACTAATGACCACACCAACCCATTGCTTGAGATGCTTGATTTCCCAACTTTCACATAGAATTTAGGTATGACCTCGTCCACTAAGAGAATATAAACGATGGCCGTGCAGATTACAAGAAAGAGCACAAATGTTCTCAAATGCAACGGCCATACGAGCAATACAATGGCAAACATGGTTGTCAAGAACCCAGCAGAGTTGAAAATCATGATGTAGACAACGGTTGGCAACTTACTGAGTACGTCATCCTCATCAGCATGCAATGTTTTAACTGCAAGATAATCCTCCTTAGCAAATTGTAAACATACCAAAAGAAAAATAATAATTTAGTTAAAGACTTTTACCGGCAAGAGTATCCTCTCTGACTAAGGAATCTGGCAAATTGCAAGTTACCATGAAAAATGCTGCAGCAATCGTTACTACTACCATCAATAACACGTTTCTTGTCTGTATGGGCCACCGTGTTTGGTTCCTGCTGATATTGGCGGTTCCATCTGCAGGGAGCTGCGGAGATTGCTGAGCAATAGCTCGTTGAATGATCCAGCCTATTTCCTTAAAAGCAGAATCCTGAGAATTAGCATTGCATAACTGTAAGGCTGTTTGTCCCTGCTTATTCACGGTATTAATTCGAATCATTATGCGCCTATTGGAATTCTCACGGATGAGTAGCTCCACTATCTGCAATGAACGCAACAGGATTGTCAAGGCGTGCGTTATGTTTCGGCAATCAAAATTCAAAAACTGTGTTCGCAAGAGACAGAGAGCTTACCTGCTTTAATTTGTTAAGTGTGGCGAGGTGCAATACTGTATTGCCCTCCTTGTCTTTCCAAGTGAAGAGATGCTCTTTTCTGTGACTCTTAGCCTCATCCACCAAGGCTTGAAAGGCGTCCGATCGGGACTTCTTCACAGAAAGGTGAAGGGCCGTCTCTCCTTTTGAAGTCAGCTTCTCAAGCGACTCCGGGCAAATAGAAACTAAAGCCCTAATAACATCAGAATTACCTTCCAAAGCTGCTCTGTGTAGCGGTATCATTGAAGAGTTGTCTACTTCAAGGCACAGTTCACGATCAATCTCTCCGAAAATCCGAACCGTCTCGGCATCCCCATCCGTAGAAAGTAAGTGCATGGTTGTTTCACCTCGCTGATTTTTAATACTGGCAAGTTGAGGCCACAGCCTTGCCATTTCTTTAGCTGCTTCAAGGCTTCCGAGCAAGCAGGTGGTGATGAGCAGAGGATTCTCCGAGCGTTGGCATGCTTTAATAATCTCATCTAGTAAATTTGGATACTTTGAATTTAATGACTTGACTCCTTCGACATCATTTTTTTTGCAAGCTTCCAGAAACAACTGCTCCAAGCTCGCCATGACAATTGACAGACACTCACACTGTGTTTATGTGTTATATTCTTCTTCCCATCTCGCAGTTGAGCTCACATAACTCTTACATCGTTAATTAATTACAACTTTTCTCTTTTTCTAGAGAGGGTTTCTTAATCCATCTATGCATATGTATATGTAAATTAATTGTATGCATAATTAAAAGAGAAAAAAAGAAAAAGCGAAAATGGAAGAACTTTCTTCTTTCTTTCCCCTCCCCGTGTAATTTTCCAATGGAACGAATTACACGAAAACGCGGCATCTCCACGAAGAGAAGAGAAGGAAGTTGTGGTGGATAATTCAGGGCAAATGGGCTATGCAGGTATATACTTCTTCAAACCTTCAATTTAATAAAAGAAATAGGAATTTTATAGTGTTCGAATTCAAATGTTAATATATCACATATCCGACGTTATTGAACTTTCATAAGACCAATTGCTTCAATTGACAAGATATCTAGGTTGATATATACAACATCTATTAATAATGAAAATAAACACATATTACATAGCACAACAAATTGGGTGCCATAACTAGATCCAGTTGGGCACATTTTTAACAAAATTTTAAGACAAAAAAATCAAGAAAAGATACTGGACAATTGAATAATATTGATTAACATATAAAGTTTTTATGAAATACAATTGTTTGTGAATATATATATATATATATATATATATATAAAGCTCTTACAATGTTATAAATTAATTTTTCAGATTATGAATTTTTTTAAATATTGTAAAATCTCGAATCCGTATTTTAAAACAACGAGTACCTATGCTTGGGAATATAGTTTCTTTAGTGAAAATTTTTATTACGGCTATAATTATTAGGATTGATTTTGATTATTAGAGATGGAAGACTAATGTTTGGTCGGAACACTATTCTATGTCTGCCTTACAGGTTCTTAACAGTGACAACTTCCATTCTAAGTGGTTGGATTAATTGTAAGTTCCAAGTTACAAATATTTTTGAAAGAAACTTTAGAAAATATTTCAGATCTAATTTGTTGTGTTATAATTGTACCAGCAAATTGAAACTACCCCTTTAATATAGTTATCCCACGTTCAATTGAGAATAACACTATGAACAAAGTGCAATATATTATTTGTGAATTGCAAAAAAATTTAAAAGAAGGGTGGACAAATACTCTTCATTTCAAAAAGGGGCAGACCAACAGTATCCCAATGGCAAACCAGACTTTCTATAACGAGAGGACATGGCAATGCATACATCCCATTGAATTTTGGAAGTATCGTAGAAGCTACGAGCTTCCCCTTTTTGTGTTTTCCCTCTCTTTTCCTGTAAACGTCCTGAAAATTTCTCTCTTTGTTCCTCGTGGGGGGAAGAGGACTTTCGCGTTTCAATTTTCAATGCACTAAACCCGACAAATGGGAATGGGTGGGTCTATAGCGGATCCATCTCTGTCAAGTGTCCATGATATCAGCCCAAATCCACACCCATCAAATTCAAGACCAATTCAAACTATCGCTTTAATTTTATGAGTCAGGCTTTTGACGCCCGAGAAATTTCCTTTATAAATCCGCACTCCTAAATAACAACAGGATAACACCCCGATAATTTGAAAACTACACTCCAAATATATTCCTCTACTTCTCATTAATTATTAAAATGACCCCATAATCAATAGATAATGATATTCAATTACCTGCATAGACTGGACTTCATTGCATCTTGTAGTTCATTCAATCAAGTTCTCCCTCTCCCAATTTTCAATTCCGCATGTCCGAGTAGAGTGTCACTCTATTTATAAGTCAAATCAAATACGCCCAAATTTTATTAGTTTTGAAAGCAATGCTAAATGTATAAATGAAGCAAAGATGTGAAAATTAACGTAGCTTAAGAAGAATATGCAAAATAAAAAATATATATACACACACAATACCCCTAACAAATGAAATTCAAGTGCCAAAAACAAAGATCTAGTTAATGAAGGATTAATTAATTAATTATTAATTATTTATAAGTGCACATACACTTATAAATAATTAATTAATTAAGAATTAATTAATTAAAAATTAATTAATTAATTAATTAAAAATTAATTAATTATTTCTCACATGCACGTTACTTGAAACTTTTTTGTTTATTAAAACACAAAAATAAAAAAAATTGCGAAGTACAATAAAAAAAAGAAATATATTCTTGTAAGTGCTTGTAGAAAAGAATTTCATGAAAATTTATAAGAAACCTTAAAAAGGTTGCTGATCGAATCCGAAAATATAGCAATGAGAGGCACACGATTGTTAACAAAATCATGTGGCGAAAGCTAAAATATAACAAAAAAATAGCTATAAATCTAATGACATAAAATAAAAATAGATAGAACACTGCAGATTTAGATTTAAAATCAAATCTTTTGTCAAATCCACTCTTTTTGGTCTATAAATACGAGCCAAAAGGATTGAGAAATGATTTTTTGACTATTTTTTCATCTGTTAGAGAAAACCAACTCCTGATTTACTAAAATTCACTAAACATAAAATTAACAAGAGCGTTGAAATGTCTTCTCAGGTACACACTTGAGTTACGTTTGTGGAGAAAATGTTGAAGACGAGAAGAAATTTTATGCATTCTGAAGAAATAGGTATAATTTAAATCATTACTTCACTTGTATTAAAGACCGGATCATTGAAGAATTTATGGATCCGTCAATGCTGAATAATGATATTCAACCCTAAGAGCAACCAGTGACACAAGGGTAATATAAAATGGATTAATTGAAACGTATTTTAGTGTGTTGTATTCAAATGTACTACATTTAACACGGGAGCCAATGGTATTGTTTTACTCCTATTATTTTATAGTTTTCAAGAAGATAAATTAAGAAAAACACTTATAGAAGAAAATGAAACACGTTTCATACTTTGATTTTCCATTTTGTTTTTGTTTGTGCGAAAATGAATAAATGATTTGAAATTGATAAGTTTTTGAGGTGCGCATGGTACCCTTTTTGACCTATCATTTTTTTCATTTTACAAGAAAATATAATAAGAAAAAAGGCATTTGGCTGGGTCGAATCAAGCATTAATATAGATTTTAGAATGAAGCACATTTTATACTTGCGTTTTTCGTTTTAGTTTTCGCTAGGGTCCAGTATGGTAGAACTGCAACTTTGACATTTTCTTAAGCATAATCAAATGGCCCCCACGTCCATGGCACCTTATTGATATATTATATTCTCTAACTTTTCTGATAAACTCTTTTAGTGTGTTTTTTTACCCAATATGTTAATATTTTATTAATACAATGGTTTTTAAAAAAATAAAAAATTATTATAATTGTATACTTTATAATTATTAAACAAGCTTTTAAATGATTTAAAATCTAAATTTATATTTATGATAATATATTATACTATTTTATTAGTGCTTTAGGCTCTGTATGATATTGAAGTGTTGTAACTTTTAAGTTACTGCTGTTGTAGAAAGAAAACTATAATTGTGAATTAGAAGTTCATAATACTTAGTAAATATAATTTTTAAATAATAATTTTAACAAAATTAGTTAATACATAATAGATTTTTCATCATACAAATATTAAATTAAATCAGTTTAGCTTCTAAGTTATACCAGTTAATGTTTAACTAATACTTTAATGCTATAACTTTTAAGGTATAATTGTCCAACTTTAATCCTAAACGGATCCTTAATAGCTTAACTATTTGTTTTGGTTAAAAAATAACATTGGACATCAAATTAAAAACTCATATTACTTTTCAAAAAAAAAACTCATATTAACTTATTTTTTGGTATAAATCCAACAATACCCGGGCAATATGCTTTCCAAGAGTATGTTGCAAAGCAACCCATGCTACATTTAAGCAACTTCTAACACAAAAAATGTTAAGTAACCCTGATGAACTTTTCAAGTTAGCTAAGCAAAGATCCCTGGGAGAAAGATAGAGAGAAATGAGCAATATGGTGAAATATAAGTGTGCAACCTAAGAAGGGGGGTGAATTGGAATTTTAAAAATTTTCTTAGCAAATCCACACAACAAGTAATCTAATATCTTAATAAAGATTGAAAGCAATAAGTTCAATAAAGACACAATAACTAATGAGTAAGGGAGAAGAGAAACAAACACACGAATTTTTACGTGGTTCGGCAAACCCCGCCTACATCCACGCCTCCAAGCGATCCAAGCTTGAGGATTTCACTATCCAAGCCTTTCCAAGGCTTCAACCTTTTACAATTGACTTCAAGGTGTTAATGAACCTTTACAATAAAGAGATTATCTCACAATCTCTTCACTCAAGTGTCTCACACACTCAAACTCTTACAATTAAGATGAAGAAATGAAAGTTACAATGAAACTCACTCAATGAGTAGATATTCAAAAATGAAGAAAAAAAAATGATTCAATGTTTCGTGTTTTGTAAGTTGAAGGATCAAGATATCTCGTGTGCTTTTTGTTTTTGCTTGTTGGAGATATTCAAATTGAGTTGGATTTGAGTTCTTATAGTTTGATCTCAAAAACTAGCCATTATGCACATTTCTGGTCGTAACTGGCTTGCCGTTTAGGTATCCGGTAAGCCGCTTTTATGTTACCGTTAAGGCAAAAATTTGAATTTTGGAATATCCGGCTTGCCGGTTGCGAAATCTGGTAAGTCGTTTATGCTCCAGACACTTACTGTCCAATATCCGGTTTGCCGTTTATCCATATCCGGTAAGCCGCTTGCTACAGTAATTGCTACAGTGAAATATTACTCAAATTTACCGTTTGATTCTAAAACTTTATAAAATTATAGTATGGCCCAAAATGTTATGAAAGTTTGCAAATAGGTCCAATTTCAGAATTTTAAATAATGCTTTGTCAATCCCAAAAATTTTTGAAATTATGATTTCGCCCAAACTATGTGAAATTATAGAATGACCCAAAAATATTTAAATAGTTTCAAATAGGTCCAAATCTGAAATTTAAAACACTATCAAAGATTTTAAAATACTTTCATTTTAGTCCAAAATACTTTAATTCCATAACATAATTTTCTTATTTTAAAAGTACAATTCATAAATCTTTGTTCAATCAATACATGTGGTTTGTTATCATCAAAATCAATATTTATAGTCATATAGGCTAACATATGGCCGAAGTGAATTTTATTACTTGCAATAGAGAGTACAAGAAAACTTACAAGGATACTTGAGCCACTTGGTGTTGTGTGTGGTGTGGTGTTGAACAAAATGGTGGGTCCTTTCCCTATTTATAGAGGGGCTTGTCTAGGTTTAGGGAGTTCCACACAAGTTGGGCAAGTTGCCTAAAAATTCTCTAGATTCTAGAATACATAAGTGTAAAATTCTCTAGCTCTGCTAGTGTGTTGTAAAGATTTCTAGAAATCAGGCTAGACTTGCTCACTTCTGCTTGCGAACCTGGGCTGTTTGCTTGCTAAGCGCACCTCGGCTCGCTAATTGTATGAGTTGGTGTATTGCTAAGCACATGTTATTGCTGCATCCTATTTTAGATAGACTTTTACTAAATGAACCCATACGGTCCAATTCAGCCTCTGTTTGCTGGAAATTTGAGAGGCATGTGATAGTGTGGTGCATAAATAAAATAACAAAGTAAAAAACGCAGTTGCTTCCATTTTTCTTGTCATATTTTTCCTTTTTTTCTATTCCTTGATATACGTCTGCAATCTTTCCTTTGGGACTCCCAAGTAATTACATAGAGTAATATGTGTTAGATTAATTTTATATTAATCTAATATATTTGGGGCCACACATGAAATAAATAAAATGTGTGTACTATTATTTAATAAGCCAAGAATTAAGTGATCTATTTGAAGTTAATTAAATGGTTAAGGGTATAATTATTGTGGATTAAATATATAGATACCAGAATTTAATCATCACTTTAATGAGGGGCTGAAGTGATTATTATCATAAATAACGTGACTGTTGGGTTTTTTAAAAGAAAACCAATAGTCACGATATTTATATAAAAGGGGTTATGGTTCCCAATCTCTCTAATCATCCTTTGTAATTCTCTAATCCTCTCAAAGAGAATTCTAAACTCAAGAGAAAAGAGAAGATTGGAAGTCTGTCTTCTACACTCAAAAACCACTACGAATCACCATGGATTCAAGTACGCTTCTGCTTTCGTATTTCTCAGTAATTTGATCTGGATGTTATGAAGATTTAGGGGATAACAATATGCACTTAAAATAATACATGTAGCATTTCTTTTTAATTTGCAAAACCTCTAATAAATAAAATCCCACCTACCTAAAACAAAGATCTAGTTAATGAAGGATACACAAAAAAAATTTGTTAATTAATTATTTTTCATATACAAGTTATTTGTAAATTTTTCTTTTCTTAAAACACAAACAAAAAAAGAAAGTAAGCACAGTGGAAAAAAAAGAAATATATGTTGAATAATGATATTTAGCCTCAAGAGAAGCCAGCGACACAAGGGTGACACAAAATGGATTAAAGCGTACTTTAATGTGTTGTATTAAGATGCAAACAATTTAACACAGGGTGCAAATGCCACTGTTTTGCACCTATTATTTTATATTTTGCAAGAACATAAATTAATAAAAACACGTTTAGTTGGGCTGAATTAGGGTTCGATTTATATTTTTCAAGAAAATGAAACATGTTTTATGCTTACGTTTTCCCATTTTGTTTTTGCTAAGGGCTAGTATATTGAGAAATTGATTGGTGAAGTAAGCACACAACTAAAATGAAATTGAGAAATAATAAGACCATAGAATCACACAGTGATATTAAAATTTACGTGGTTCGACTTTTACCCTACATCCATAGGCGAGAATAAAAATAAAATATTTCATTACTGATATAAGGATTATAAGTATTGTAATATTTTAAATTACTATACAGAACCCTAATATATCAAATCTCTCACGCACAAAACACTCAACTCTCACTATTCTTTTCTCTTCTAAAAATAAAATTGAAGAAAAAAAGAAAAACCAGATGCTGAAATGAGGAGGACCATCCTCTTTTATAGCAAAAAAAAATTAACTATTGATCATGTAATATTTTATCATTTATATTTATTATTATTCTTTTTTTCTTCTTACCTGAACGTGCTGCACCGCTTACTTTTTTGACACAGTATAATTGTAACTTTGACATTTTGTCAGTATGAAAATGAATAAATAATTTGAAATTGATAATTTTTTTTTTGGTTCATATAGTACCATTTTTCACCCATCATTTTTTTTTTCATTTTACAAGAACAAAAAAAAATGAGAAAAAGGCATTTGGTAGAGTCGAATCAAGCACTAGTTTAGAAAATGAAACACATTTGATACCGAGTCTTTTTCGTCTGTGTTCTCGCCAGGGCCCAGAGCAGTAGAACTATAACTTTGACCTTTTTTTAAGCATAATTGAATGGCTCCCACATCCATTGCACTTTATTGATATTATATTATCTTACTTTTCTGATATATATATATATATATATATATATATATATATATATATATATATATATATATATATATATATATATATATATATATATATATATATATATATATATATGTGTGTGTGTAATTTTTTAGTAATTTGTTAATATTTTACTAATACAATTGCTTGTTAAAAACATAAAATTACTATGTTTATATATCCTTTATAATAATTAAATAAGTATTTAAATGATGTAAAATCTAAATTGATATTTGAGATAGCATATTATACTATATTATTACTGCTTTAACAGCTTAATTGTTTTTTTCTTGGTTAAAAATAATAAGTACAACAACAAAAACCTTTAAACAAAAACATTGGACATCAAAATAAAAACTCATATTAACTCTTGTTTTGGGCATAAATCCAACAGTACTAACCAAGCAAGCAATATGCTTTCCAAGCTGCAAAATGCGAGCGGCATGCTGCGCAAATAAAATAACAAAGTAAACAACGCGGTTGCTTCCATTTTCCTTGTCCTTTTTTTCCGTCTTTCCTATTCCTTTGGGATGAGTCCGCAATCTTTCTTTAGCGATTCCTACGTAATTTCATTCGATCGTCACCTTTTATATGTCGGTGTTCGTTTTTTTATTAACTAATCTAGCTAGATCTCTTTTGCCACCAACAGTTTCTTTTTTAGTTTGTTGTAATTGTATTATTTTCAGCTTTAGACATCTCATCTTGGAGGACAGCTAGCTCATCAGCCGCTTCAAGTTTGCGGCATAATTTGCGGCATAACTGGCCCGTGGAAACAGGAAAGAAGCACTCTAAAGGCGTTAATGTATATCATTTATTATTACTCATCTCAGCACTGTTATCAACCACAACCTTCCACGTACAATCACTGCCGGTGCCAGAAATTATTTTTAGCAGGGGTTAAGTTTAATTAGTAATTTAATTCAACAAAATAGTTAACAAATAATATTTATCAAAATAAAAATTCTTTAAAGTATTTAATTTACTACACTTCTAACTGTCCTCAACGAGATTTAATATGTTGAAAATATTGAACAATAACCTCATTATTAAGACTATAAAATATATTTTTTGTATGTATACAACAAGACTATTATTTAACCATTGATGTCTGATTCGATTTCATAGATAATTTTTCACTAAATTCATAACTGAAGATATTTTTTTCTACTATCGTTGTGGCAACTAGCAAAATTAATACTAATGTCACCAATAAATAAATTAATTAATATAATTGATCCTTCTTAATCTCAACAAATTTTCTTACTAGCTCACCAATCCCTTTCAATCCTGAAAATTTTTCAAGTGCCACAAGATCCACTAGAGAAAAATCATTTGGATAAAACTCAGCAAGGTGAAACAGTTTTTGTTTATCAAAATGAGTCATTGGGGTATAGACATGCCACACAAAAAAGCAATTCAGTATTCGTCTCATTGAAATGATTGCTTAGTTCTTGAAGTTGCATGTCCAAAATTACATAAAATAATTTCACACGAAAACGATGCAAACTTGCGATCTTTTGACTCTTGCGTTATGATCTCGAGTTTGAAATAATGGCTTTCTTGAGTAATATTTCTCCTAACTATGACAACTAAACACAATTAATTGTGAGAATTTAAAGAAAAATTGAAGACAATTTCCATGTCAAAATTTAAAAAGAATGAAAAAAATTAAAAATATGAATTTAATAAACCAACTGCCACCCATCACGACATCACCCATGGCATTGTTATTCTGTTGTTTACAATCAGTAAAGTTAAAAGCAATGGCACTTTATCAACCTATGAAGCATTGCCACAATAATTGAAAGCTAATAATATTATTTAATTCAAAAAGGTATAAACCAATTCAGGAATTAGAATATTAAATCATAAAGTGGCAGAGGTATCAAAATAATTTAATCAATTCAATATGAAAGAGAGGTGCGACGGTAGTACCAAAAAAAATGCAAAGATGCGGTGGTGCAGACTGGTGGTTACAGATTTGATTTTGTGGTTTTTTTTGGGGATTTCTAAGCTCTATATTGAACATTGGTCTTTTAGCTATTTTAAAAATTTACTAGGGATTTTATTGTAAATCCACTAAAAACGAAAATGAATTTAATTTTTTTTCTCAAGTGGCGCCGCCACTGCATACAATTGAAGATCCTGGGACGCAGAGCTGAGCAAGCCTACGAATGCAATTCTAGAAGCCTAAGTCCCTTCTGCCAGATTGCGAATCAGCATCCATATTTTATCCCATCAGTCATTGTCTTCAATTCCTTAGCCTTTTTCATATCCGTAGCATTGATGATGATTCTTTTCGGCAAGCTCCCGCTCCGGCCACTATCCCTAGTTTCTGCATTCTCAATGGCCGCCGCTTACATTTGCACAATGTCGGACCCTTTGAAGCCTCTCTTGTCAAGCTCATCCCTTGTCAATCCTGTCAGATAATAGATTGTATAACTTTGGTGTTTGACATTGTTGAGTGATATTTAATTAAAAATCTCACGATATTCAATCACTTGGATTAAAACGATATCTAATCTATCATGAAATGGAATTCATTTGACAGAGTGATTCACAACTACCATATCAAATTTAAACTTATGTATTCCCGTTTTTATATCGAGTAAGTTGGATTTTATCTTACAATATTTCTACTTACATTATCTCACTACGTTAATTATCATATAAAAATTTACAGACACAAATGTCCGCATGTTCTAATAAGAGAATTCGGTACAATATTATAAGAAAAAATTTATTACATTGTAAACTGATGAATTATTTTACAACATTATAAAAATCTTTTACAGCATTGTAAAATCTTAAATCTATATTTTAAAAAATGTGAACATCTTCACTAAAGAAAGACTTTGTTATCATATATCAATAAAAGTTCATCTACAACTATTTTTGAAAAAGTAAATAAAGATCGATGAAGTGTGAGAAATTATTTTGTAACAGTCCCAATTTTATAATGAAAATTCACGTTTTTAGCTTAGTGAAGAATTATGGCGAACATGACTCTACTTGTATTTTGTTTGTACTGATAACTAACACATGAATAATATAGCTAGGTTTATTCACGCTGCAATTTGGTTTGTTTCTGCATAATCAAATAAATCATACATAGCTTTCCCAAATTTGACTATGCCACCGTCCAACCTGAAAGCATGGCGTTTTTCAGTTTGATTTTTAAAGAAACAAATGTTGTCCCTGGTTTTTTTTTTATTCTTTTTGCATTACGTGGTTGAAAGATGGGTATTTGTTGCGTAGCCAAGAAGATGAGAAGTGAGTTTAGTGCTATAGAAAAACTATAAAAGATGGATAGGATTACGTGAACCTCACAACCTTGACAAGCATGCAGTCGTGCAACTTTGACATTTTCTTATGCATAATCGAATGGCTCCCACGTCCATAGACCTTTGTTGATATTATATTATCTAACTTTTCTGACATAATTTTTTGGTGCTTTTTGTTTAACTAATACGTTAATATCTTATTAATACAATGGTTTTTAAAAAATATAAAATTACTATAATTATATACTTTATAATAATTAAATAAGCTTTTAAATGATATAAAATCTAAATTTATATTTCTAATAATATATTATACTATTTTATTAGTGCTTTAATAGTTTAACTCCTTGTTGTGGTTGAAAAGAACTTGTACAAAAAGATTGGATATCAAATTAAAAACTCATATTAACTTATTTTTTGACATAAACCCAACAGTACTAACCAAGCAAGCCTTCCAAAGCTGCAAAATGCCAGCGTGTGCTGCGCAAATAAAATAACAAAGTAAACAACGTGGCGGCCCCACCAACACCACCCCCCCAAAATCCCTTTATAATAAGTTCGCAATCTTTTCTTCGCGACTCCGATGTAATTCTATTTCCACCGAAGGCATTTAAACCCTTCAATATGCTTACTTGTTGACAGGGTTAGTTTTCATTTGATCTTCACCTTTTATATCTCTGTGTTCGTTTTAATAACTAATCTAGCTAGATCTCTCTTGCCACCAACAGTTTTTCTTCTTTTTAAAATTTTTAGTTTGTTGTAACTTTATGTTTTAGTTGTTCAGCTATTATATTATTTTTCAGGCGCAAACTCCATCGCAAAGATTAAAACTATGGGCACTAGTGATTTTACAGCTTTAGACATTTCATCTTGCAAAACAGCTTGCTCATCAGCTGCTTCAAATTTGCGGAATAACTGCCCCATAAAAACAGGAAAGAAGTACCCTAAAGGCAGTAGTGTATATCATCTATTATTGCTCATCTCAGCACTGTTATCAACCACAACCTTCCACGTACAATTGAAGATCCTGGGATGCAGAGCTGAAGACGCCTACGAATACAATTCTAGCAGCCTAAGTCGCTTCTGCCAGATTGCGAATCAACATCCATATTTTATCCAATCAGTCACTGTCTTCAATTCCTTAGCCTTTTTCATATCCGTAGCATTGATGATGACTCTTTTCAGCGAGCTCCCGCTCTGGCCACTATCCCTAGTTTCTGCATTCTCAATGGCCGCCGCTTACATTTGCACAATGTCGGACCCTTTGAAGCCTCTCTTGTCAAGCTCTTCTCTTGTCAATCCAGTCAGATAATACATCGTATATCTTTGGTGCTTGACGTTTTAGTATTTCTAGTAGATATATATATCTCCATTTAATTTTGTTATGTTATCTTTATCTTTTATCTTTAACCTCACATTGTTGAGTATTATTTAAAAAAATAAAAATCACGATGTTCAATTATTTAAATTAAAACGATATCTAGTCTATAATGAAATGTGATTCGTTTGATAGAGTGATTCATAACTACCATATCAAACTTAAACCCATGTATTCCTGTCTTTATGTCTAGTAAGTTGAATTTATCTTATAATATTTCTACTTACACTACCTCACTACGTCAATTATCATATAAACATTCGAAAATACGAATGTCCGCATGTTTCTAAAAATGAATTCGGTACAATATTTTAAAAAAATTTTATAGTATTGTAAACTAATGAATCATTTTACAACGTTATAAAAATCTTTTACAGTATTGGAAAATCTTGAATCTGTATTTTAGAAAATGTGAACATATTCACTAAAGAAAGACTCTATTATCATATTTCAATAAAAGTTCATCTACATCTATTTTGAAAAAGTAGATAAAGATTGATGAAGTCTGAGAAATTATTTTGTAACAGTCCCCATTTTATAATGAAAATTCTTCTTTTTAGCCTAGTGAAGAATTATGGCGAACATGACTCTACTCGTATTTTGTTTGGACTGATAACTAACACATAAATAATATAGCTGCGTTTATTGACACCGCATTTGGTTTGTTTCTGCATAATCAAATAAATCATACATAGCTTTCCCAAATTTGACAATGCTACCGTCCAATCAGAAAGCATGGCGTTTTGCAGTTTGATTTTTAAAGAAACAATTGTTCTCTATAGTTTTTTTTTTTTCGCATGACGTGGTTTGAGAAATGGGTATTTGTTGCGTAGCCAAGAAGATGAGAAGTGAGTTTAGTGCTATAGAAAAACTATAAAAGATAGATTTGTTGAGGATCCGAGAGAGACGTGTGAACCTCACAACCTTGATACGCATGCAGTCGTGCACCGGGAAAGATATCATAAGTCATAACTTGTGTAACTTTCTTTGAAGCTTTGCAAATAACTTTTTTCCGCCGGGTTACTTGCGCTTTTCCTTCTGCATTTCCGCGTCTTCACCTCACATTACGAAGGCCTTCGGAAATTACACGGTAAGTGTGAGAAAGGAAAAGGGCATTCTTGCGTGTGGGCCCTTCAATATAACTTCCAAGATGCTTCCAAAATTCAATGGGATGTTTATGCAATAACTTGAGAATTTCCACCTGCATTCCTGCTTTTCACCGAACACTGGGTCTTGGAATTTTGGATTGGAATTTCGAAATTACACTTACACACGGTCACGGTGTGTCGAAGAAAATGATAAACCCATAAAGGCATTTTTGTTAGACTGCCTGGCCGCGAGTGCACTAAACAAAATTTTACTAGGATAAATTACAAAAATTCAATAAAATTATATTTAGTGTTGTCTGATTAAACAATGAAAAACTTATTGGACGGGTATATTAGCCACCATGGACACTTATTGGTAAAAACTTATACTTTCACAACAACTGAGTAAAAACATAAAAAATAGCTTAAAATAAACACATGAACTCTTGAGTTGATCCAACAACACTACCCTCAATGACTTGAGTAACGAGCGATTTTTTATGGATGTAGGTCAACGCATCACTGCCTTACAAAAATATATACAGTAACAAAATATTCAATTAATAAATTTTTTCAACAAATTGTAAATCATATATAATGATGATATTTATATGATTGTGTTGATCGATCCACCGATGGAGATTCTAACTATACTAAATTTATTTTGATAGTGAGGATGTCTGTATTTTTTAAAACGTTGATTCATGATTTTACAACATTGTAAGATAATTTAGTAGTTTAAAATGTTGTAAAACTTTAAATTTGCACTTGAAAATGATTATATGATAACTGACAAATGGGATAGTGTAAGCGAAAATATTGTAAGATAAACCTCACTCACTCGATACAAAGATGCGAATACATAGTTCTAAGTTTCATGTGGTGTTTGTGAATCACTCTATCAAATGAATCCAACTTTATGATGGATGAAATATTGTTCTAATTCAAATGTCTCGACATCGTGATGGATTAGATATCGTTCTACTCTAAATAACTCAACATCATGGGATTTTTAAATAACACTTAACAATGTGAGGTTAAGGATAAGGATAACGAACCTATCAGGGGAACAAAATATAGAGAATTTATTCAATAACTAAATTATATAATATAGCTTTGCCATATTATAGAGAATTTATCAAATGAATCCTACATAGCTTTGCCATATTTGACAATGCTACAGTCCCGAATGTAATCAGAAAGTACGGTGTTTTAATGTTTGATTTTTAAAGAAACAAATTTTCACTCTAGTTTTTTGTCCATTTTTGGATTATATAGTTTGAGAAATGGCTATTTGTTGCGGAGCACATATCGATCAAGAACATGAGATCATGAGAAGTGAGTTTAGTGCTAAACAAAAAATATAAAAGATGGGCCTCGTGGAGGATCTGAGAGAGAGACATCTGTGGGCCCCCACAACGTAGATCGATTTAAGATCTTGACACGCGTGCAGTCGTAACACTAGCCATCTGGTTGTTACTCTATAAAAAATACCATAACTTGTGTAACTTTCTCTAAAGTTTCCCAAATAACTTTAGTTCTCCGGGTTACCAGCGCATTTCCTTCTGCATTGCCGCGTCTTCACCTTACTTACGCCAACTTTTGGAATGATTGGAAATTACATGGTAAGTGTAAGGATATGAAATCTTAATTTGACTTAATTTAAAAGATGTTTTGATATATTGATTTCTTTGTTTTTTATAACTAATGTTTAGAAAAAGTAAAATTTCATTACTTTTATTTAAATGATTAAATATCTGAATAAAAAATTAATTTTTCACAAATACACTCATTAAATATATTTATTACCTACCTAGCTATTAGATATCATATTAAAATTTTCCTAATTCTCAAATTTTACTTGGTATTAAATACTTATCATAGATTCAATTTGAATCTTAAACAAATATTTTTATTATTAGATAACAATTTTTTATGTATAATATTATGTTGAATTGTAAAAAATGATGTTATCAAAATTATTTTTTCATAAATTATATATCAAATTCTTATGTTATTAATATTTATAACATATAAAAATTATTGTACTGTAAACATATATATATTTAAACTTCATGCATATATAATACTTTGAAGGTCATAAGTGAAAAAAAATTAGATTTAAAATATTTTGAGTTTATAAAAACAAACAACTTACAACTTACAGTCAGATATCAAAAAATAAAAATAAAGATATTATCCTAACATGTGCATTCAAATCCATTTATATTTCAAGTAAAAAAAATAAATGTCACCTAATAAAGTAAAAAGGCATTTTTGCGCGTGGGCCCTTCAATGTATAACTTCCGAGATGGTCCCAAAATTAAACAGGATTTCCGCTTTTCACCTTAGCGTGGGTCTTGGAGTTTTGGATTGGCATTTGGAAATTACATACACGGTTAAGGGGTGTGGAAGAAAAACAAAATTGGGCTAGGATAAATTAGAAAAATTCAATCAAATTATATTTGGTGTTGTCTTATTAAACAATGAAAAAAAATTAGTAAACAAGTTAGATTAGCCACCACAGACAATTTATAGGCATCCATTTAAAGCAAATTTAGTAATGCTATAAACTTAGAATCTTTATCATTTAAAAAAAGTTTAGTATTGTGATTGATCAACGCAATCATATAAATACAATCATTACACACACTCAGTAGGTTTTTATATTTTCCAGGAAAAAATTAGGAAAACGAGAAGAATATAGCTATTTTCACTTCTTCAAATCCCCTAAGCAACGTTTGTCTTTAGTGGAAGTTTCTTTTTGCATTTTCCTAACAACTTATTTCTACCAAAAAAAAAAAAAAAGAATCAAATTGAACTCTATCATCCAATTGAACTAGCCTCCGAATCTTCAACAGTATTGCTGCCCCACCAATTTGCTCTTTTCATGGACAGCCAGACGATGAATCGCCAAAGGGATGAAGTGCATTTCTCCCGCATACTTAGTATAGAGATTCCTGTTAGAGAAAGGGCTGCGACTAGTGACCACATCAAAGCAATGCTTGAAATGCTGAATTTCCCAACACTTACACTGAACTTAGGCGTCACCTCATCCACTAACATAACATAAACAACGCAAATGCAGATCACAAGAAAAAGGAGGATTCTTCTAAGTTGTAACGCCCACCCAAGTACGGTAATTGCAGCCATAGCAGTCATAAACCCAGCCGAACTGAAAACCATCAGGTAGACAACCGTTGGTAGGTTACCGGATATGACATCCTTAGCATCAAATTTTTGACCTGCAAAATATATATATATATATATAATCTTCTATGAGAAAGGAAGCAAGCAAACTGCAAGATTACTGCTAGAATAAAGTTGCCCTTATGTAAATATAGTAATTTTACAATGTAAATATAATAAAATGAGGACAGGTAAACGACCCAAAAAAAAGAAAAAAAAGGTGTAGACTTTCGAGTAATGAATTTTGTCATAAGCATTCCTTTAAGATAAATTTTTTCTCCATAGGTAAGTTTAGTTTACCTTGAGGATGATTTCCTTTAACGAAGCCGTTTGGGAAATCACAGGCTGCGGTGAAAAAAGCTGTAGCAATCATTCCTAGGACCATCAGTATCACGTTTCTCGTCTCTATCGGAAACCGTGTGAAATTCCATGAGCCACTAGTGGGATCGGAAATTTGTTCTGGATCACGAGCACTTTGTTGCCGAGCAGCAGCTCTTTCAAGGATCGAGCCAATTTCTTTGGAAACATCATCTTGAGAATTGGCATTGCATATATCCAAGGCTGTCTGTCCCTCATTGTTCTTGGAATTGATTTGAATTATGTGACTGTAGGAACTCTCAAGAAGCAGATTCACAATCTGCAATTATTAAACATCACCAGGAAGTAGAACTAGGTAGAAGCCTGGGCAGAGTGGGGAGGAATTTAGTTGAGGGAATCGTAACGAAAATAGCCAAGACCTAACTTGAATAGAATAGAAATATTATTTTGTTATTTAGATTATGGGTCCCGGTAAATGGTGCGCCTATCCATTCAAATTCTCTCTATGTTTGGGCCTCCACTATATATATATATATATATATAACACTATCACTTTAATATAAGTGAAAATGTTAGTATGAAAAAAAATATATATAGATTTTGAATGCATTAACAGATAATTAAATTTAAATTTAAATTTATGTTTTATTTTATTTTAGTGATATTCTCATTTTAATAAATTAGGAATATTTATTTTTTTCTTTTGGCCTTTACAATTAACTAAGGCAGCTATCAGTTCAGTTTAGATTCCTAAATCATTGAATAATTGAAGTTTATTTTTTAAAATTTATTAATTAGTATTAAGTAAATTTTCTTACATATGTGCACACTTTCTACTTTCTAAAATAAAATCCTCTATTTTCCATATTTTTCCCTCGTAACAAAAGCTAAATTGTATATATGTATGTATATTTGTTAATTAGAAAAATCATAGAAAAATAAATATGCGATTGAACCGTTAGAAATACGTGAAGGAAACTAGTATTTTTATTATAACTCTGATAAAAAAGGCTTTGAAACAAAACTTTCGCCTCAAATTCTCTAGGGAGTTGACACTAGCTAGCTACTGGCCTACTCAATTTTATAGATACTATGCTTATCATGATTAATTTCTCCATGTACAAATTAATTGTAATCAAAAGTTTTGTGTGTTTGTGCGAGAAAGTGTGAGAGACAGCGGGGAGAGCTTACCGAGGTTAATTTGTTCTGCGCAGCAAGATGCAGAAGACTGTTGCCCTCCTTATCTGTCGCTGTGAAGAGACGCTCCAGGTTATGTTTCTTTG
Source organism: Citrus trifoliata (assembly GCA_018350135.1). Taxonomy (NCBI): domain Eukaryota; kingdom Viridiplantae; phylum Streptophyta; class Magnoliopsida; order Sapindales; family Rutaceae; genus Citrus; species Citrus trifoliata. The sequence goes on along the minus strand of CM031390.1, from coordinate 14,251,829 downwards.
TCTCCTCCATCAAGATCTTGAAAGCATCGATTTGAGAATTCTTCACTGCAAGGATAAGAGCTGTCTCGTCATTGGAAGTCAGCTTTGCAAGGGATTCCGAGCATGCTATTTCCGTAATCACGCCAGTATCGCCATTGACAGCTGCTCTGTGTAGCGGCGTCGTCAACGCGTCGTCTTCTACGGGGGCTCTGTGCATTGACGTGCAGCCATGTTGATTCTGGATGCTATCCTTTTTGGCTAACTCTATCAATTCATTAGACATGATTGACTCTGAATCTGCGTAATTCTTCTTTCAAATTTAACAACAGAGAACGGAAGAAGATCAGAAGTCAAAAGGAAGTTTCCCCTATTTGTTTTTTTTAAGAAAATTTCCATGAAGTTAATAAGGTGATATTTCCTTAAGCACGCGTTAGAGGAAGCTTTCCTTCAATAATATTGATGGGTAGGCGTATGGGAATGCTTTGTTCACTGCACTTCTTTGAATGTAGTGCTTAAGACATGTCATAAGAGCAGGCTATAGAGTAGGAAGATACAATTTTTTCCCCCTCTCCAAAGACACGAATTTTGATTTCTTTTTTATTACACGAGACTATTGCTCGATAGTACAACTCATATTATATGATATTACAACTGATATTTACAAATCAGATTATTACTGGGACTAGTTTACATAGATTCTTATGAAGCACGCTAGTTTACACAGATTCTTATGAAGCACGCCTAGATTTTTTACCCTCTCTAATATTAGAGGGACGTCTACTCACATTTCGAAAAAGAGAAGACTACTTTCATCTCTCTAATATACTCCACTCACATTTCGGACATCTACTCCAATCAGACTATTATTGTGACTAGTTTACATTGATTCTTATAAAGTACACCCATATTTTTTACCCTCTACCCTCTCTAATATTCGAGGGACGTCTACTACACTCACATTTCGAAACAGACTATTATTGGAATTAGTTTACATCGATTCTTATGAAGCACGTCCATATTTTTTATCCTCTACCCTCTCTAATATTCGAAGGACGTTTACTCCACTTACATTTCGAAAGAAAGAAGACTGTCTTCACTCAAATTGGGGAAGGAAATTAAACCCCCAAAATACATTGTGGGGGTTCGAACTCATGACCTCACGAATTTTGATTTTAAAAAAATATAGAAAAAGAGAAATTTCTACTAAGTTGCTTTCTTTTTCTTTTTCTTTTTTCCTTTTTTTTAAAAAAAAGAAAAAGAAAAGGTCCATGAAGACATCTTATGACGATGGTACCTGGTACATAGAGCCCCAAGGGCTAACGTGGTCGCGGAATTGAACATAGGTAATTAGTTGCAACAAAAGATAAACACCAGCCTTTTTATATCACCCTATATTATTGATCGGAATTGACCCTAACGTGGTTGCAGACTGATTTTGAAGTTTATTTATAAGACTGTCTATTTCCAACATTAAGGAAAATAAAGAAAGAAGAATTATTTTATTTTATTATATAATAATTAAAATATACATAAGTTTAAAAAATTTTATTTGTATTTAGAGTTTATAGAAAAATAAGATAAAATTATATTTTTATTAAAATATTAAGATTATAATAAAAACTTTAAAAGCTTGGTGATTTATTTAATAAGATGTTTATGAAAAACAATCTGTTACTTACTTTTAAAATTAAAACAGAGATGAAAATAGAAAAACTTATGAAATGCATTCCTTTAAAAAAGTTATCAAAGAATATTTTTATCAAAATTTATTAAATAAACTGCTTATTAATTATTATAGCGTTTCAACCTTAATTTCAAACAAGGCATAAAATTCAAAAAGAAAAATATGAATTTATGATAACTTGTAAGGCTTCTTGTGCAAGTTAAACACGTAAAGATGACAGTAATTTCCAAGAACTTACCTTAAGGGAAGCTAAAGAAGAATTAGATAACTTCAAAAATCATCACAGTAATTAGATTTATAGATTTAATGAGTAAAGCTAATATTAGGAGTAGACGAAAAAGATAATGTAGTATTTTGATTCTTCCACTGAAAAGCTTAAAGCATGAGAAAATAGTGCAATTAAGTAGGGTAATGGGGCCACCTTCATTATAGGAAGACTTATAGAATTTTTTTTCAAAAAGAAAAAGAGAAAGAAAAAGAAAGAAACTTCGAAGAAATTTATCTTCTTTTTTTTCAAAATTCGTGTCGTTGGAGAAAAAATTTTACGTTCATACTCGTCATCATTATAGGAAAACTTCATAGAAATTTCCTTTAAAAAAGAAAAAGACAGAAACTTCGTAGAAATTTTTCTTTTTATGCTTTTTTTAATCAAAATTCGTATTTTTCAAGAAAAAAAATTTATGTTCACACTATATAGCCTGATCATGTGATTCGACTTAAGGATAGTATTTGGGCCAATGAGGACGGGAAGGCCGTCTTAATTTCTTGATCTGAGTTTTCTTAAATTTTTAATAATTTTATACCATATATTATTTACTAGTTGTAGAAGATAGATTTAACTTTTTACTATTTTGTATTAATCACTAATCAACACATTTTTTATATTTATTAATCATCAATCAATATATGAATTTTTGCTCATGAGAAGTTATGATTAGGAGATTAATCCTTACTTTTCACCACATTTAATTAATTATTTACCCTATTTTTTTTATAAATGTTATAGGGTGGTGATAAAGAAATTGTAGATGATATATTTTTTGTTTATTAATTACCAATCAACATATAAATTTCTGTTGAGGAGAAGCTCAGATTAAAAAAAAGAACTTAATATTTATTTTTCACCAGATTTAATATATTATCTAACCCTATTTTCCAATAAATTTAATGGGGGTGATGGTGAAGAAATTGCATACGAGGAACACTTTCCTCCTGCCCCACCTTGTTCTCCTTTACTATTTTGTTGTGTAGTAAAAGAATATACTAATACACTGTTCTAGTAGTATAAAAGTTGAAATTATTCAAATAAAGATAATATTTAAATTTTTGAATTTAAAAAATGATTTGGATCTCATGCTTAACTGGCCTATGCTTAGTTCTTCATAATCTTCCTTATTTTTTATTTTTATCTAATAACTAACAAATATAAATTTCTAAAAAATTAGTAAAAAAATGTCAGTTCAATATTAGATTTAAATCTTTTAAAAAAACAATCCTCAACATATTAGAACAATATCTTTTGATAACTAATACTTGAATTAGAATAAAAATAAAAATTATAAAAGTAATGAAGATTCGAGAGCACAGAATACAAAAATAAACCCAATCCCATGAATAATTTGTGTACTAATTATATTAGTTACCTCCTCATTCCATAAAAATCATATATATTAACAGCTTATTTAGGGTATAATGAGTACCATCGGAGCCCCAAACACAGAGAGAATTTTACCATCATTCCTTGTCCGACACTAGCATTTTTCTTTTATGGACATAATTGTCTCATAAACATGTTAGTAACTTCCTTGGAGCCTTTTGTTCTGTGTTAGGGCGCTTTCAAACAGACCGGTAACTTCATAGAAATTTCCAACGGCCAGATTTAGATCGTTCGACGAAATTCTGTCTTTGACAACAAATTCTACTTTCGGTACACAACGTGCAAACAACTAAAGGGGCAGTGGACGGGTCCAGTGCTGTAGCCTGTAGACACTTTAGCTTACAACTTTTTAAAAAGTACCAATTAGCTCCAAAATTAATGCCCCATCATTTTTTTATTTTAAAAATAAAATTACTGGAAACAAATCTTTTCGGTATATTTATGAAGTTTTACTAGTTGACTTAAATAACATAAATTATTCGGTCTTTGGCCAAGTTGTAATCGTTGCCCTCGCGATTATACGTGAATATACAAAACTTGGACTGTGCTAAAATAGACTTGATTTAAAAGAATTTGAATCGATTTTTAATTATAAATATTAATAGCTTTCACATTACTTTATATATATATATATTTATTTATTTTCTCTAGTGCAGACGGCTCATTTTTCTTTCATGCGGACATATTTTTAAGTCGTGTGGTTTAAGAGAATTAATTTTTTAATGGTATTAAACCACACGGCTTCATAATTCATTTTAAAATAAGCATATTAAACTTCACAATTTAAAAGAATATCGGTATTAAAAAAAAATGAGGGTGCTTGTAAATTTTAAAGTTCGAGAATATTCAAAAAATTTATTGAATCGTGAGATTTAATAGTATAATGCTATTAAGCCTATCAAACCCCCACAATTTAATAGATTTCACAGACTTTAAAATTTCGGACTAAATCAAGACTCTATGTATGAATGTATGAGTACACACACATACACATCTATATAAACGTCATCAACCTGAAAATAATGTTATTTGACAAGATCAAAACTTTTTATCTCTTCTTTTATTGAATAAAGCTAAATATTCAAATATTGTACATCATAGTTATATTATTGTCACATATCTTATGAGAGTATGGATTGAAGAAAATATACAAAAAGGGGTAAGGTCTTCTTTCCAACTTTTGTAATATGAAAAGAAGCCTAGGTTAAAACTATCATGTTGCAATAAGAAATGATTAAAGTCAGGACATTTTTATCATTTTATTCATACGTGACTTGTTCATATAATAGACTGTAATGGTCCACAGCCTTACTGCAATATAAAAATTAGTTCATGGGGCAAATAGATTATTTTAAGGTACTATATTGTATTGTGATTAGAAAGTTGTAATTAAATTATTATTTTATCATACTTATATATATGATGATTAATTTATAACATATTTATTATTTTTGTTAAAAATATTATTTAAAAATTATATTTACCATACACTATCAACTATTATTATTATTAGTATTTTTTATATTTTAATCTTAAGGTAGAGGATTTGAGTTTTCCTGGGAAATTTATTATTATATTTTGATGTGTTTGAGCTTACTTCTATTAAGTTTTGTGTATATATATATTTTTTAAAGCGGAAATTGCTCTCCCGACTGAAGTCGAAATACACCACTTACTTTTCAATTATTTTCATAATATCCAAAAATCTCTCCAGCACAAAAAATTTAAAGAAAAAAGAGGTAAATAAGTCATTTATTTGATAATTTATCTTGAGAATATAATATATATATTTATTATAAATAAAATATTTTTTAAAAAATAAAAAGTATAAGAAAAGCATCTTATTATTAATTTTTTGCCATATTAAAACATATTTTTTCTTATTTTTAGTGCATATTTTTCTTATTTTAATTTCTATTAATATGATGTACCTAATTTATAATAAATATAAATATATTTAAAAATAAAAATAATAAAATAAAATTATAACTGAAAACAATTTAAAAAAATTAAGTTGTATAAAGTAATTTGTGACGGCGGATGGAAAACTTAGGGCGGCAATCTTCCTTTAAAAAAAATATGGTAAAATTGTTTTAAGGTAGAATATCCCTTTCATAATTGTACAGTTAAAATTATAAATTTTTTTATTATTTATCACTTTATATATATAATTAAGATTCACAAATGCGTTCCGGTAAATTTATAGCAATAATAATAATAATAATAAGACTTACTAAGGCTCGAACTTTGTAGTGCTCCGTTACGACTACGAGGACACATCGCAAGTAGGGCCCATTAAAAAAAGTGGGGCCGTGTGGGTCCATGGAAAATTATTATCTATATAAAACCCTGCAGCGTGGCTAAGCAGATCCATGGCTGTTTCTTTGAAATGGTTCTAGACAATTTCAAATTCTCTCTGATTACTGTGCATGCATAACTTCTTAGTTCTGGGTGGTACCTTCACCAACAGAAGGCACTGCGAGAAAGAGAAAAAAGAAGAAAAAATGAGGTCAGAATTTGATAGAGATTGTGAGATCGGTATACTAGAAGAGAACGTGCTCCCTCTGGGATCCGGCTTGCGAGCACCGATAAGGGGCGCCTTGGGAATGATTCTTGGGCATAAAACTGCAGGTTTGAACATTTTCGTTGGAGCTTCAAAATTCTTGCTTCATCACGTTGAAGAAGGCCTTCTCAACCAGAGATTGCTGGAGAATGTTGTTACATGTGATCTCAAGGTATGGTTGTTCCAGCTCCAACTACATCGTTTTGATTATATTCTTGGACCCAATTATCTTATTATATTCGATTTTATTTAATTTTTGTCTATATTAATTAACCTATTTTAAACTTGGGTGGGGTTTTAATAGTCATGTCATTTTTTAATAGTTTTTAAGCCAAATAAATTGTTTAATTTTATTTTAAAGATTTATTTTCTGTTTTTATTTTTAAAAGGAAAATTCTTCATTAGCAAAACAGCGTAATAGATTTGATCTCGTGCATTCCGATTGTAATTGGGTCCCTGCTGAGTGCTGACAAGTGCTGAAGTAACATATATTTACACTTAAAAATCTCCTATGTTAATTTTGCTTATAACTATATTTTAATCTAGATATTAGAAGCCACACTGAAACTCTGTGGTGCTTTATCTCATTAGAGGTACAGAAGAAATCCAGTATGTTGTTCTATGAGAACTTTGATAACCGGATGTAAGAAGTATTGATGTCAAGTAATGACAGAAGTGCAAAGTATCATGCAAGCTCCCGTACATGGTCAATAATGGGAGAGATGCAAACATCAAGCATGATATCCTTCAAGGTCACAAGCATTGTTTGGTGGCCATATTCGTAGAGATCAAGTATCCATGATGATTGCCTACTAGTATTGTTCATTGCTGTTCCATAAGTGAGACATGCATTTAAGTATCAAACATGAGGATATCCTACAAGTTTTGGTCCTTGATGTTCAACAAGAAGAGTTGGGTACATACCAAGCATGAACCCATGCTAGTATTGCTCGTTGATGTTCACTAACAACAGAGGTACAAATATTCTGGGTGCATCTCTATAAGTTCTGCTTGTTGATATTCAAGAATGAGAGAGACCTAGTTACATGCACAAACCCTACAAGTATGGTCAGTGGTGTTAAACAGGGAGGGAGATGCAAGTATCAAGTATGATCCACTACAAGTATTTCCCATTGATGTTGCATAATGACAGAGATAAAAGTATAATGGCATGTTTTTCTATAAGTTTTGGTCATTGGTGTTCAATAATGACAGAGATACATGTGTCATGCATGATACCTGCAGTTATTGGTCATTGATCTTCAACAAGCAGAGAGATTCAGGTACCAACATGATCCCAACAGTTGTTAGTCATTGATGTTAGGCATCATGCATGATCCCTGCAAATATTGGTCATTAATGTTAACCAAGGAGAGAGATGCAATTATCAAGCCTGATCCCATTTATCAGTCGTTGATGTTCAATGATGACAGTGATGCATGTATATTGCGTGTTCCCCAACAATATTCAGTTATTGATCTCAATAATGACAGAGATACAAGTATTGGTAATTGATATTGCGTGCTGTGAAGTATCAAGCACGATTCCTGCAAGTATTGGTCACTGATTTCAATAATGACAGAGATGCAACTATCAGGTTAGCGATTCAAATACAGTTCCCAACTAGCTAACCTGAAAGGCAATCACTAACTATTGCTACTGTAGCTGGCTGAGAGAAACAGCATAAAGATGGAGGGCATTGTTCTATAGTTGCTCATTGATGTTCAATAATGACAAAGATGCATGTATCAAGCATTATCCCTACAATTATTAGTGTTTCAATTCATTGATGCATGATTGTTTGACATAGCATATAATTGAAATTTCTAGAGCATATTGGCATATTAACACATGAATACTTTTGTCGACCTCGCTTGATATTTCACTCGAATAGAAGCAAATCACACTAGTTTAATTTTTTCCAGCAACTCTTACCACAGGATGGGGACATTTAATTTCTAGCAAATTTTGTATTAAGAATAATAGGATTGGGAGCAATATTGTCAATATTGATTACGGTATGGAATTTTTTTTTTCTTTCATTTTTGGGTTCACAATAGGTAAATGATAAGTTTTTGGGAAAGACTGAATGAAAGATGTTTTGCCATACTAGGCAAATTTCATGATCCCTTTACCGTTGCTAATTATGTGTTGCCTATTTTTCAGTGCTTGTGCAGGCAGGCGGGCTTTGAAGAGAAACTATCATATCCAAACCAAGTAAAACCATTGGGATACTGCTGGAAGGATAAATGGCCCAGGAAGAAGGAGAGCTTGGAAAATCATCTTTTCAGAAGAACTGAAGGAAATTTAGAAACAAAAGAAAATAAAGATTGCATATATATGGATATTTTTGTAGTTATCATTGAATTGCCTGGTTTTGCAGAATCCTTTTCCATCAAAGAAGGATCTTGGGATAAAAAAATTGAAATTGCCATTGGAGTTGCTAAAACACTGGTTGCTATGCAAAGTTCTGAGAAGCAAAATATTTACAGAGATCTCAAGCCCTCAAGTATACTGCTTAAAGAGGTTATTAATCATTTTGATCCTTGCCTCTATTTCTTATGTTCATTTTGAAACTATGCTCAATCTCTCTTGTTGGCTTGCCATAGAAGTTCATTCATTAATTCTTATTTCCAAGCCTCTGAGCTCTTTTTGTTCATGTTGCAGACTCCAAAATCTTTGCTGGCTGATACGCCTCATAACTCCGTTGCAAAGGTTAGCTTAATGGATGGTACTGAGTGTACAGCATTGGACATATCAGATGACTTATCGCAATCTGCGAAGACAGAAATGAAAATTAAGGCAACTCAACATGTATGGGGTGCTTTTGGAGCCAAATATGATCGAATGAGGAAGGTATTTAAATGGGGGCACCTGTCATCGCATTTGCAGAACACCTGGCTAAATATGAAAACCAAAAATAAGTCTAAAGGCTATGTCTTTCATCTACTGTTACTGCTGGCATTGTTATCAACCATAACGTTCCACATAGCATTGAAGATCTTCGGCTGCAGATCAGAAAAAGGTTTCCAGCAGATTTCAAGCCTAAATCCCTTCTGTCGGGTTGTGAATAGACATCCGCATTTATTCCAATTACTAATCACCCTCAATTCCGCCGCCTTTTTCTTATGCTTAGCATTTATGACAGTTCTCTTTAATGAGTTTCCGCTCAAGCCATTGCTGCTAGTTTCTGTATTTTCAATGCTTGCTGCCTACATGTGCATGATATAGGATTCTTTTTGCCTCGTATGCGCTCATAGTAATCAATTTCTCAAATAATTTGCAGGTGCACTCATCATGGTCGATATTAAAAAAAATAATAGGTGTTTTATTGAGTCATTTCCAATCTTGTTAAATTCGACGTGTAATGCGTGATGTATGCTGTATTAAGGTTAATTTGATTCAAAACTTTTAAGGTTTTGAATTTCTCTGCTCTTTCTCTTTCGATCTCGTAGATATCAAATTTTGTGGTGCAAGGGCCATATATGTCAACAACATCAAGCCAACTCAGTAAATGCTTAACGCAATTTGTTCTGGAATTTCTACTCAAGAGAAGTTTGGATCTGGAGAGGACTTAATCAATTTTCACTCTCATTAACTAATTGATTAAGATATTAACTCTTGGCCAAAATCGCTAAAGAATTACTTAAATTCTGAATGAGGTCGTTGGAAAAGAGTAAAGACAACTCCATGCCCTTTCCAGGCAGCCAAATGAACTATAAGATAGATTTCATTAAACTTTGGCCTCTATGGCTTTTAAATGATAATATTTTACCACTCAGATTTCTATTTATTTATTAGATTTTGGTTCCCATACAGAATAAATTTCTGCCTCCAAAGCAAACAAACAGAGTATCTAATGCATTCATTCCTTTTCCTTAATTCCGTTGCCTCTCGATCAAGATTATATGCCAAATTCCAACACTAAATCCAAGTAAACTCTGCATTTAGAGGCTTGCTACATAAGCTCTCATAGAACCACAAAAATCAACAGCAGAATATATATTAAACATTTCAGGAATCCTGGAAAGTAACTTGATACATTATCTTTGTTATGTGACACATGATGGTGCTTAATTCTGTCCAGCGGATATACATGAATACATGGAATATGGAATAAGCGGACCATTAGGGTCCTATTTTATTGTTAAGCTGTGTGAAGTGTTTAATTTTATGATAGTGATGTATCGATGAATCATGTATGCATATATGAACACTCTGAAAAACTCTCCTGCCTGCAGTATGGCCATCAATAAATAATAATACTTCTACAGATGATGTGCTGATGGTTTTACTATACAAATCTTGATAAAGCATTAGAATCAATGCGGTTAATCATAGCACAACTCGAGAAAAATCTGAACCTCATGGCATTGAATATGACAGAGCAACAACGATGTACGGGGGGCAATGACGTCAAACACAAGTCAAGAGTCTCAATATATTGAAATGCATAAAATCACCAGAACTTCAGTAAACCCTCAGAACGAGTACCTCCCGTATCTTCACAGCCTGGATCAAAATCGCTTTATTTTCTTAGGCACAATAATCTTTGATGAATCAGTATCTTCACGGTTATTCCAACTCGAACTATATACATCACTTTGATATTTGTAGACACAATAATCCAATAATTTTATACTTTATTTTCTGTGTTTTATTTTTAAAAGGAAGATTCTTCATTGGCAAATAGCAACCCAGCAAAACTGATACATCGGCTGAAATTTCTGCCAAACAAATAGAAACGTACAGCTCCGATTTTGCTAATAGAAAATATTGCCAAATTTAGCTAACTGATCTAGGAATTATTAAATCAACATTAACCAATATCAGAGATCACCCAAGAGAAGAAACTGCTCTTTTTCCCTGGCTAAACTAACCATATTCAAGGCTCAGACTCAGATCAATACTTGGAACAACCCCTGCATCTTTGGCCACTTACAAATTTACACTAATCTCATAGCTTCTGCCTCTGCAACTGCAAGCCCAATACCTTCTAATTTGGAACAGCTAGAGCCATACATTTCGAAGTAAACTGCAGTATTGGCTGCTATATCACAAGCTGCATCTACATTCAATTACAATCTGGGTCTTTGCTTTACTCTTCTGAAAGAGCAAATGATTGCTACAGCTCTTGCCACCAAGATGGCAACTACATCCCTCTACATTGGATGGAATGTACAGAATATTCAATTACAGGTTAAAATACTTGGTCTTTGATGTTCAATAATGGCAAATATGCATGTATCAAGCATTATCCCTACAAATATTAGTATTTCAGTTCATTGATGCATGATTCTTTGACAGCATGTTGGCATATTAATAAAGACGTGGATAATTTTGTTGACCTCACTTGATATTTCACTCAAACAGAAGCAAATCACACTTGTTTAATTTTTTGCAGGAACTTTTACGACAGGATGAGGATATTTCTGGCAAATTTTATTTTAAGAACAATAAGATTGGGACCAATATTAGGTCTATTGATTATGGTTTGGAATTTTTTTTTTAAATTTTGGTGGATAAAATATGTCAAGTTTTTGGGAAAGACTGAATGAAAGATGTTTTGCTATTCCAGTCAAATTTTATGATTCCTTTAACCAATGGTAATTATATGTTGCCTATTTTAGTGCTTATGCAGGCAGGCAGGCTCTGGAGAGAAATTATCATATCCATACCAAAAGCTCGAATCACTTGCTTCAAATTGTTTCTACAATTCATTGATTCCACCAGATCAGTCAATATGCTTGTATACGTGGCTGGATTTCCAAATTCTTATCATTGTTTGGTTTCGTTATTTGATTTGGCGGGCAGGTAGGGCGGTGCCTCAGTCCTCAGAACAATTATTTTTTTTTTTTGAAAAACCTCAGAACAATTAATTAAGAATACGTAACTCTCTCAAATTATCATTAAGGTTATGTTACAAGTGACTGGATAAAGCTCCATTATGATCGAATGAGACAAGAGTGCTCTTACCTATATTAATTCAATCCTCTTGGATTACCAAATGCCTGATATCATCATTGTTTTATTTAATCATACATATATGTAATCATTGTTTTATTTAATGCATGGACAGCAATGAGTCTCAATCGAATCACATATCAGGCATCAAGTGCAACCAAATGATATTCCCATATTATAATTTAGATACGTGACACATGGAGACTTATAACAGGTTAATAGTGAATTTGACGAGATCTTAATATAATTTTTTTTCCAAAAAAAAAAATTCAATTAAAACGAATAAAATATGATCATTTAATGATAATTAGGTTCGGGCTGTGGAGTTCGATCCATATCAGCCCTAATGGTGCGATATTTATAACCTTAATTAACGACGAGGTCCTCAGTTCGAGATTTAATTAACCTAAGGTTGAGATTTAAGAGTGTAATTATGTTAAATATTTATTAGAAGAGTTTTGTTGTCTTAACGGTCTTACCTAATTCAAATATAAATTAATCGTAATCTAATGTAGTCTTTAAATATTAAATAACTTAATACACCAAAAAAAAAATATTAACGAGGAGTACATGATAACACAAGTCAAAGTTTCCAAAGTGCTTTGGCATGCAAGTTGGCACCACCACCCCCAATAAATATGGCTGTTTCGTATTTCATTTTTCTTTGTCTTGAATGAAAAAGACTTGTTTTGTTGAATCCGCACGATTTTTTTTTCCTCTCCCCTAAAACTCAAAGAATACACGACAGAGAAAGTTATCAAAGTTAATACGAAACATCCACGGCCACTGGGAGACTTTATTAACATTTTTTTTCTTTCTTTTTTATAATTATCAATCTTCACATATTACAATTTTTCCATTACGTGTGGGTCATAGCATCCTGCATCCACTTGATTACTTGCGAAGAAGGCCGGGCAGGCTGGCTGGTTTTGTTTGTTATAATAATCTTTCTACTTGTAAAACCATTGCGATACTGCGTGAAGGATAAATGGCCCATGAGGAAGGAGAGCTTGGAAAATCATCTTTTCAAAAGAATTTAAGGAAATTTAGATTCTGTTTAGAATTGAGGTGTTTTAACTTTTAAGTTACAGTTAGTTGTGAAAAAAAATTGTAACTATGAAATAAAAAAATAATACTATATAAGTAATATAAATTTTCAATAATAATTTTGACAAAATTAGTGAAGATATAATAAATTTTCTATCATATAAATGAAAAATCATATCAACATAATTTTTAACTTACAATAGTTACTATTTACCAAACACTTTGGTAATGTAACTTTTAAGTTATAGCGTCCAGCCTCAATTCCAAACAGACCCTTAGAAGCGAAAGAAAACAAAGATTGCATGTCCATGGGTATTTTTGCTGTAATCGATGAAATAACTAATTGCAAAATCCTTTGAAGTTGAAATTGCAAAGGACTTGAAAGACGTGAAATTGCCATTAGAGTTGCTAAAACCCCGGTTGCTATACAAAGTTCCAAGAAGCAAAATATTTATAGAAATATCAATCCTTTAATTATGCTAAGGAGCTATATTGGAGTGTTCCTATTATGGTATTGTTGTATCAATTGACTATCAGTAAAAAGTATACATTTAATAAGGTGAAATTTATCATTTATCATTTTTAGTATTGATAACACTAACAATTTCATCACATTTATAAATTCTAACTTATTTTATGAATTGTCTATTTTTATTTATTTTTAAGTAGGATTTTTATTTTCTGTAGGTAAATCCCTAAATTCATTATGCTTGGATTGGAAAAACGAAAGTGAAATTTGGATTTTAGAGACTTAGTTTTTGGAAGAATTGCTATCCCTCCAATCCACCATTAGTTTTAAATAGCTGAGATCATGCCACGTGCCTGAGCTCATGTGCACCTTGTTGAACTATATTTAACGTTCATCAATTGGTAGATCAACCACCTTGACAAATGAGTCAATAAAGGGTCCTACTTTGACTTCATTTATAATCATTGATTATGTTCAATCCTTCGATCCATAATGGTTGCAATTTTGGACTCTTGAATTGTATTAATAAAGTTCATCTAAAGGTAATGGTTGCAAGCTCAATAAACATATCATGTAAATGCCCACATTTGTTCAACTCAAAATTTACTTGTACAAAGGCAAGACACACACAAATTTGTTGAGAAATTTGAGAGGTAAGTTTTGTAGAGAACTTAGGTGTAAATTTAAAGTGAATTTTTGGGAAAAAAATATCTATTCTCTTATTTTTTTTCCCCTCAATTTTCTTGTGTCGTATATCATAAATTTGTTAAATAAAATGAGTGTTTTACTCGTCAATATAAGTTGCTAATTTTCTAAGTTAAGGTGAAGGGTGAAGCTTTTTCAAGTGAGTTTTAACTTTATTGTTTTAATAATATGTTTATAGTTTTTACTTTTTACTTGTTATTTTCTTATCATATTTATTTATAGATTTAGATCCCCTTTGGATCTATATGGGGCTTAGACATAATGTCGACACATCAATGTAATAGTGAGAACACTTGAATGCAGATATGGCACATTATATACTTAACCCCCTTATTTATCCATAGAGTGGTTAGTTAAAAACTAAGTCACATAATATTCAAACTGTTAAAAAAATTACAAAAATAAATATGAAAAAGTATTATAACCATGAAATCCTGTAACCTTAGCACTTTTTTTTTTAATTTAGACTATTTTTTATTCATTTCTTTTTCTGCATTATTTTTATTTAATAGTTGACTACTAAATTTTTAGATTCTTTGTTATTTGACTCCAGACTCATTAGGTTATATTATAATTAAACACTTTTATACTTAAGAGCAATAATTTACTTTTGCATCGTGTCATGAACATTATATCTAAACGTCCACATAGATCTAAGGAGATCTAAATCTACAAATAAATATGAAATGAAAATAACATAGAAAATATAACTTATAAACATGTAACTGAAAAAAAAAATTAAAACTCATTTGAGAAAGTACATAAATCTACAATTTGAATATGTAAGGTCCACCTCTCACCTTAGCTTAGAAACTATTGAAACACACTTGAGAAAGTAATTAAATATTGATAAGCAAAACACTCATTTTTTTTTAATAAATTTGTGAAAGTACCATACAAAGAAACTGAAAACAAAAGAAAAGAGAGGAGAAAAATCTCTTCTTATTTATTACACTTTTTCCTAAAATTACACTAATTTTTACTATAAAACTCAAATCTCAAATTCTACAAAAATTCTACAAGGTCATTTATGAATCTCTTGCCTTTATACAAGCAAATTATAAGTTGATCAAGTGTGGGCATTTACACGATATTTTTAGTGAGCTTCCAACCTCCTTCCAACCACAACCTTTAGATGAGCTTTACGAACACAATCCAAGGGTCTAAAATTGCAACCATTGTGATCATTACGAACCATTGGATTTAACATTATCAATGGTTACAAATGAAGTCAAAATGAAACCTTCCATTGGCTCTTTTATCAAGTTGGTTGAACTACTAAATTGACAAGTGTCAAATCTAGTGTAAGGAGATTCATGTGAGCTCAAGCAAATGGCATAATCTCGGCCTTTTAGAATTAACGTTTGATCAAAAGGCTAAGAATTCTTCTAAAGGCTTCTAAGTCACTAAAATTCAAATTTAATGTCCATTTTTTTGATCCAATAATCATGAATTTAGGGATTTATAATTCATAAAATAGGTTAGAGATTTGTAAATGTGATGAAATTGTTAGTGTTATTGATACTGTAAGTAAAAAATGATAATTTTAACCTTTATTAAATGCATACTTTCTAATTTTAATCACACACTCCAAATAGCATCTTATTAATCCCTAGCGATTAAAGTGCTAATTGTAATAAATAAAAGGGTAGATACTTGTTTAATTTTTATATTTAAGAGCATATTATTTTTAATTTAATAAAATTATTAAAAAGTCAACTAAGCACCAATCTAAATTTATATTTTATAAGAGTTTTATTCTCATATAAGAATCTTGATTGTCTCTAAAATCCACAAATGATAATTATCTATCAAATGTCATAGTTCACGGTCCAAAATATAACACTAACACATACAATTCTTAGTTTACGAATAAATCTACTATAAAATATTAAATTATATTAAAAAAAAGATGTACTAGTACAGGTTTGCGGTTTGGGTTAAATTTTCAACCTATCCTAGTCCGTAAATAGTGTGGGTTGAAAAAAAAACAATCCCTTTGAGTTGGTGAAATATTATTATCCAATCAACCGACAAGAAATTGTGCGGCTTATGCGGATTGTCTGCATCTAACGTAAAATAATTTCATTTAGATGGCTAATCGGGAGTCAAGAGGTACTATTTTAATTAATTATATCAAATTGTTTTAACCGTAAATGGCAACTTGTTTTCTTAAAAGAAGAAGCTAAAATATGAGTGTTGAAACTGTGGATTAAGTTGCAAATAACTCCTAACTATTTTTATTTTAATTCTTCCACACTAACTTTATTACATTTAAAAAGAGAAATACGTGCCGACTAATATTGTGTTGTTCTTACCCCTTTTCATAGGTGTCACTATCAAAAGTTTGTCAATGGCAATTAATGAATTGACGAAAAAAGCCCAACATTATTGATGAGGTATGTGTTGTATTTGATTATCTCAAAATAAAAATTATTAGCTCATTATTGACCATAAGTATCTAACTATTTTAAAAATATAACCAACCTATGTTTTTAAAATTTACAAAAGAGACATGCTAACACCACTCAAAAATAGTTATTATTTACAAGTATAAGAGTAATAAGTTATAATATAACCTGGTGAATCCGGAGTCGAGCCACAAAAAATTTAAAAATCTGATAATCAATTATTAAATAAAAATAATTGCAAAAAAAGAAGTTAAAAAGGAGTAGCCTAATTAAAAAAGTGATAAGGTTACGAGATTCATTCTTGGTATTCAAATCATAGTCATAGTACTTTCTCATATTTATATTTTGAATTTTTTACTAGTTTGAATATTATGCGACTTATTTCTTAATTAACCACTCTATGAACAAATATAAGGATTAAGTACAAAATGTACTGTAACTGTATCGGTAACGTTTCTACTACTGTATTGGTGCATTAATATTAAGTCTAAACACCCACATAAATATAAGGGGACCTAGATCTACAAATATGAATTACTCTATGAACCAAAAGGGAATTAAGTACATAATGTGATACGACCATATTGAAATATTCTGGCTACCATATTGGTGTGTCAATATTATGTTAAATCCAGTGCAATGAGGTGCATGTGAGCTCAGACACATGGCACAGTCTTAGCTGTTTTGAATTAATGTTGGATGGAAGGGCTAACAATTCTTCCAAAGGCTTCTAAGTCTTGGGAGTCTAAATTTCATGTTCGCTTTTCTAATCTAAGCATCATGGAATTTAGGGATTTACATATAAAGCAAAAAAAAAATCATATTTAAGAACTAATAAAAATAGATAATTCATAAAATATGTTTGTGATTTGTAAATGTGATGAAATTGTTAGTGGTATCAACACCGTAGATGAAAAATGATATTTTAACTTTTATTAAATGTATAAATTTTAAAGTTAATTAATCCGTCTACTCAATATAATGTCAAGCATCACTGTAAATAATAGGCTTAAACGATCTCATTAAAAAATACCCAACATTTGTAAAGTGGTACATATTATTTTGATATGTTTAATCATATTATAATATACTCTTTTGATATTGTTAGAAATATTGGGTGATATTTGGGTGAAATCATTTAAGAATATTATTTACAATGATGCATGATGTAGTGTGATTGTGGAGGTTTGGGGAGGTTGATTAATAAAGTTAGTTGAATATTGAATTATTTTGGAAGTGTTTATTTTACAAATTTGTAGATTGAAAATGTGGAATAAGGAGTCTTTGCTGGTTTTCCATAAAATATTTATTAATGATTTTTTTTAGTCACGATTCCAAATAAGCCTACCATTAGAATTCGGGACGGGATATTTCATAATGTTGGTAGGCAAGAATACATCTACAAGTTACCTATTTTCGCAATAAATATGTCAATGATTTCAATATTTGATTCGTGAAATCGTAGATGGATGTCTTTAGGAGTATGGGCCATCTTACGTGTTAAAAAACCAAAAATCGAAACCGAAAAGCTTATAAACATCTATAGCTGATCTCATCTAAATCAATCAATCAGTCAATCAATCAAAAAGTGGTAATGAGAAACTCGTGATGAAATGCCTTAAATCAAAAAGTGGTAATGAGAAACTCGTGATGAAATGCCTTAAAATCTACGCCACAGAATTGGATCGATGGTGCCTTATCGTTCAATCGTAGTATGTGGACAAAATACAATCAACTGACAGTTAGCAGCATCGCCTCTTCACGAGAAGCCACGGACCTATCATTATCATATGAAGTGTCCTTTTTGACATTTTTGTTCATTGAACTCATTGAAGCACATTGACAAGTATATCCAAGGCCTAGCTCTACTAATTAGTGGATAATCTTCCTAAGATTTAAGTCTTTAGTTCATGTAATGTGTTGATTATAATTCTAGTATATTGCATTTTATAATTCTGTTACTGGTTCGAAAGGCAATCAAAATGAATCTTGCTTTGACTTGTTTTTCCTCATATCATAGACCATATAATAATAATAGTAAATTCTGATTTTTTTTTTTTGGAATTCGCAGGCGTAAAGTGAAAATTGAAAAAAAAAAATCAAACCTTATCATCGCACATTTTAACTTAAATTTGGGTTTCCGCCCTTATTAACAGAAATTTAAAGAAATTATTCATGATAAACCATAAAGAGGGATTAGCGCACGTAATTAAGGATAATATTATAGTTTTTATTAAGGAACACGATTCATGTATGCTTTGACGAACAACATATTCAAGGAGCAAATTAGTCCAGGCATGCTTATCTCATAGACCACAACAACACTTATTTCATTTGTTTATTTATTAGCTATGAGATAGTAAATGGAGGAAATTCAACCAATACGAGGAACCCTAATCACCTTCCCTTTCTTGTTGACCCAAACACGAACCCTGTCAATCCTATAGTCCTTAGTAACTGGAGTTCCCTCAAGTAATACGATTGCATGAACACAAGGATTCTCTTTCTCTATAATAGCCGCAGCAACCTCCCCGTTTTTACCAACCAGCTCTGGCCATGAGCTCTTGCCTGTGAAGGATTTCATAAGAAAATTAAACTTTGTTCAGAAATGATCAAAATCTCCAAGTTGTTTCAATAATGAAATTAAAAAAAAGGAAAAGCATGGCGTTTTATACTTACGTGGACAATCAAATGCAGACGTGACTAGGTTTGGTCCATCTTCCACAACTCCTTTCAATGCAGATACGATGACTTCAGAGCGAAGCTCCTTGCCATCGGTCAGGCAAGGCTCGTGACGAGCGGCCAAAGAGGGTTTTGAGGCGAAGGCCAAGAGAACGAAGAAAAGGGCCAGTGCTGGTAATGAACTCTTCATTGCTAATAATTGTTATTTCGAATGCTCTTTGCAAAGTGAAACTGAAAGCAGAAGGGCTTGCTATTTATAGGGCCTAAACTTGCGTGCCAAATTTTATGATTGATTATGCGTGTGGTCATGAAATTTTACCAAATAATTTAATTTTCGTTGGGGTAAATACCATTTATTCATTATAATTTGACTTAAGTGCATGTTTGGGCAGTATATAATCAAATAAGAAAAATAACTAATAATCAAAATAATAAAATCAAATTAATACTAATAATTACTCACTTGATTATCAAGTACTAAGACCAAGGGTCGCCACGTTCGAAAAAGACTAAAGACACCCTTTGAGGCACCCCACTGTATAAGGTCAAGTCCATCTCATCAAAAGGAGGTCTACCTTTTCACTCTTTCAACTCTCTTGCTTCATGCATATTTTTGAAGTTTTACTGAAGCATATCCTCTCCATCATTTACTTAGAGATATCAAAATACCTGCCTGCCCGAGACCTAGACCGGACCAGACCTTACCCAGTGATGAGTTCAGGCGGGATTCGATTTCACTTGATAAGTCCGAGGTCCGACTCAAAATCTAAATTTTATAAAAAAATATTATAAAATATATACTATTTTAAATAATTATATTTATTTGACCTATATATTATATATATTTAAATTTTTAAACACTATATGTTCATATTTTGAAGCCTAATTTCATTAAAATAAAATTTAAAATTATAAATTTATAAAATAAATTATATATATATATATAAAATAATTTTTTGGTGGGCATGCTCAACAACAAGTTTAGGCAAGACAGACCTTTCTTCCAAATCCTTCCTAGCCACAATAATTTTTTTAAAAAGCAAACTATAGAGATTGGAAAATACCAAATTACCAAATACTTTTGTAGGCTTCATTGGTCAATAAACTAGTAAAAAAGTCATTACATTGTTAAAATATGCAGTCATAACCCAAGTCCACCAAAAAAAACAAAAAATCATTTTCACATTCCAACTACCAAGCCGACAAATAAAGCAAGTTCACAATCCAACTACTACTCATAATGGTTTATTATCCGTAACTCAAGTCCTAAACAACTATCAAAATAAATCAACTACTCCTACCAGAAGCAACAAGAGCTTGCAATCATCAGCCAATTTTAACTAGCAGGACCAAACTAATAGGTCTCGAAAATAATAAGCAAAGGAGCAAATTATTTGAAATTTCTTGTATCTTTTTTTATTTTATTTAGCTTTACTCATTATTATTATTATTATTGTTATATTATTTTTTAAGCCCAATCGGATACATTTAAACTAAATCCAAAGACTATTACAACATGCGGTCCGGCTGTAATAAAAATACAACATGATTAATTGATTATTGTCGTAAACAACTATTTATGGGACCACGGCTTTTGTCTTCCACCTACATAAGAATTTATTGTCATCTTCGGTGACTTTTGAATAGACTTAAACAAATCAAAACAAAGAAGATAAATTAATTGTTGGCCATTTCTGGCCCGTAATTATCATCGCATGCCAATGTATCAACGTCAAAAATAATTTTTGAGCAATTAGGGATTAGTAAAATTTGGATCTGGGTTCGGGTTCAATCTTTACGGTTCTAAACTCAGATGATAATATGGTACTTTGGATCCGGATATTTTAACTCGAGTCCGGTCTAGGTTCAACCCGGAAAAATCTAGGTTTCCGGATTGTGGGTTTCAAACCCGGATACGTATATATATATATATTTTCATTTTTAGTTCTCCAGCCACGTCGATATCATCCTCGTTTCATATCTATTTCACCCGAAAAAGTAAAAGTAGTCGACACTTGAATTCAGTTGGGCAGCAGTCAACAAATTGAATGGTGCGCTTGGTCTTGATGGTTGCAACGGCAGCATTCACATCTTAGGGAACTACATCACCTCCGTAAATCAGGCAGCAAGCCATGTACTTGCCAAGGCGAAGATCACACCTGGCCATCATAGACGAAGGCTCAAATGCGCTGTTGATAATCTCGGCAATAGAGAGCTGCTCATGATAGGCCTTGTCGCGAAGGCGGCGAAACGACGATGACGAAGTGGGCAAGCTGAATTGATGAAAAGGAGAAGAAAAAGAGCAATGATTGGCAGCTGTGTTGAATATTGAATTAATGAAGAGAAGAGGAAAACAGGCAATGGTTGCCGGCTGTGTTGAATTGATGGAGAGAAAAAGAAAATGGTTGGCGGCTGTGTTGAGATTTGAGAAGAAGAAGTTGTAAAGCGTAAACTAGGGTTTCTTCTTTATTTATTTTTTCTTTTAATTTTTTGCCTTTTATTTGTATTAAAAAAAATTAAAATATAATATTAATAATAAAGATATCCAAGTCCAAGTTCCTTGATATCCGGGTTCACCCAATCCTGAATCAGGACTCATGTACGTTCAGTTTCATAAAACTGGTGGCAGGTTCCCGATGCTATTTGTGTCCTGTGCAAGTTGAACCGGCCCAAATTATCCGAATTCATTGGGGTTCAGGTTTTGTCCGGATTATTTTACTATCTCTATAAGTAATATTAACAAAGTTATAGAAATGACAATGTACAAACTCATTGTCTCATTCTAGGTATAATTAATAGATCATCTGGTTTAATATGCAACGTGAATTAAATCCCATAAAATATGCGAATTCTAGAAGGAGTTGGGTTTAAAATATTATGGTCTCACGTCCATGTAATTCAAAATTTAACAGTAGACCAATATATGAAAGATGAAAAAAAGGAGAAAAAAATGAATTTTTTGAATTTACTTTTTATGAGAGATTTGATTGCGTAGAAAATTTTGTTTTTAATTAATTTTTTTTTTTTAAGGTAAGGGTTGAGTAAATCCCGAATGTACTCAAGGATGATAGAATTTTCAAAAACTCAATAAAGATTTGGGATTCTATATTAATTGTATTTGGTCTATATTTTTTAGGATTGAATGTAGGTGGGCCTAGAATTTGATATTGAAATTTATTTGATGATAATTCTAGATAAGATAGGCATGAGTACACTTGACCAAGTGCTTTTCAAACAAATTTATTTCGTTGGTTGCTTGAGTTTTAATTTTGGGGAAATAAGAAGCTAAAAAAATTTGATTGGGGGTTTGTCCTCTACCCCTTACTTTTTCTTAAAAAATAAAATAAAAATCAATTCATATAGGATTTCGGACTACCGTAAAATCTTGAAATCCTAATCATGATCCTGTTTCAACCAATTATTTCTTAATTTTTAATTATATGTTAGTTTTTATTTAATTAATTATACGTAAATTAGATATTTGGGACAGCACTTATGATCAAAACTGCCACAATATGTCCTTGTCCTTTGTGTTCATTTTAACACTAACAAGTATACTACTTGAAATCTCAAGCCCTAATTTCTTGGTTCAATTCTTTTATTTATGAGAGATGACGGAGTTGGAAATTCTTGTGTAAATTTATTTTGTACAAATTAAAAATTTCATTGGTCAAATAAAAATATAAAATAAAAAAATTTATGAATCATAATTTATTTTCATCCAATTAATTACAAGAATTTACACTCTATTGTTTTTCTATATATATATATATATGTGTGTGTGTTACAAAGGAACTAGGATTCTTTTGGTTCAAGCCATAATACAGAAACAATTTACTTAAAGTAAGGTATAACATCCTGTCCCCCAAAAAAAAAATGTAGTCGGGTATAACGCAAAATCGGTAAAATTGCAAAGCTGTTACAAAAGGGCCACAACGAAGAAATCATAGACTATAGTAGCTATAAACGATTTATGTAAATCAACGGGGCAGAAAAAAATATCTGTACTGTTTATTTTTTCGCTGCTCCTGCTGCCTCCCCTAACATAGTTCCGCCCATCTGCTGTCTACTATGCATTCCAATTTCGAAGAGTGTTCCTCCAGTAAATGGTTTTTGCCCACAACCAATGAACGGTGTTCCTCCAGTAATTGGTTGATTTTGCCCACAACCAAAAAAGGAACCTCCAAATAGATTTCAAAGGGTATTTCCCGAAACTTAGTGTAGAGATTCTATATAATGTGAAAGCTACCACAGATAGCCACATCAAAGCAACGCTGGAAATATTAGATTTTCCAATTCTTACCCTGAATGTAGGCATGATCTTGTTCGCCAAGATAATGTAAACAAGTGATAAGCTGATCACCAGAAAGAGCAAAACTGATCTGAACTGCAGCCGCCATCCGAGAATTACAATTACAGCCATACAAGTCACTAACAGAGACGAATTGAACACCAGGACATAGACGATATCTGGCAATCCATCGTAAATCACATCCATAGCTTGTAGCGTTATTCCTTGAGAAGGGCAGCAGGCACATGGTAAGCAAATAAGTAATTGAAAAGAATGACCTTCTTCCTTAGCCAACTATCTAATAAAATCTTCAATACAACTATCTAATGACGAAACCATTATAGCCAGATAATTAATTAACTACTTGACATATCTAAAGCTTTTACCGTCAGGATAATTTTCTTTGAGAAGTTTAGCTGGCATATTGAGGACTGTTGTAAAACACGCAGAAGCAAAAATTCCTATGACGACCAATAAGACGTTTCTTGTCTCCGTAGTCCTGGTGACGGCAAAGAGCTCTTGAGAATTAGCATTAGTCCGTACCTCTGAGGCAGTTCCTCCCTGCGTGGAGTTTTCTGGTGGCATTATGGGACTACTTTTTGAATTCCCAGGAGACTCCTCCTCCATAATGTGTAGTTAGTGAACATCATGCATTAAAGATAAGTCAGATCACTCAATCAGGAGATATAAATGAACTTTACCCCTTAAAAATGACAAATTAGGAATGAAGTTGGCTACGATCTGGTGAGCATTTGCCAATACCTCATTTGCACCCATGCAAAATAAATTATCAAACCACATGATGTCCGTTTTCGGTTTCATTTTTTTTTAAAAAAAAAAAACTGCTCATTGCGAGTTTTAATTATTACCAAAACCAAATCTTTTACAGGTTTTCAAATTTCAAATCACAATAGTAAAACACATATTCAATCAAAACTAAAAAAAAAAAATTGTAATTCAAATTATAAATTTATAACATTAACCTAAAAAATTCATACGAAATACTTATTTTCAATTTTTATTGATGTAACTAAGAAATTCATATGTTTCAACATCAAACAGATACACAAAAACTATCAATATAATATTAATTCTCAAATTTATGCATAAAAATACATTGGTGCATCACAAAATACATATTTTTTTATCAGAATGAGAAAAAAAACCACAAAATAGCATCCAAGAATAGAATCCATGACCCATCCCATTCAACATCAAGCTCCAATTGTTACAAATGAAACTTTGAGTGAAAATTAAATGATAAACACTTGTGTCGGACTATGTCACCACCTTAATTAATAATTAGTAATCGATCACAGCAGGAGGATTTTAGTGGGTAAAAGATTATGGATCAGCGGATAAAATTACGGGTCTGTGGGTAAAATTACCAGTCTCATTGACTATGAAAAAAGTTGAAAACTAAAACAGTGAAACAAAAACTGAAAAAAAAAAAGTTACAAGAACAAAGCCAACTAGTGAAAGCGGTAACAAGAAACCAATGGCATGATTAAAAAACAGACGAGTTATCTCTGAAAGAGGACAATCCCAACAGATAAAACTGAATGAATGGGAGCCGAATTCGCCAAACAACCAACACCATTTAGATACGTATTATTTGATAATCAAAATTATGTGTGCAGTCTGAGAGAGAACGCTTAATTTACCTCATTGAATTCGTTAGACGGAGGGAGGTCCAACAGAGGAATGCCGTCTTCAGTGCCCTGGCCCAGGATCTGTATCATCTCTGCACCTTCTGTGGCAGCAGCTATGGGCGGGGGTGTATCATCATCCTGATTCATGATGCTGGGAAGTTCAGGACACAGTTGTTCAAGCTAGCGCGGCGAGTAGAAGATACCCAGCTGCAGAGTATTTGAGAAATCTTTTTTTTTTTTTTAATGATTTGTTTGGATTAGCTATGGCCAAATGTGACAGGAATTATTAGAAGAGGTTTTAGGGTTACGGTAAGCTAAACGATCTGGGTAGAAAAAACATTTAAGAAAAAGATAAGCTTGTCTTCCAAGCTAAAGGGGTCGCATAGTGCAAAGATATACTAAGAAGCGCGCTCTTTTTCTGAGTCAATTGCAACGGACTACAAGTCTACGAGGCACTATCTATACTGAAGACGAGTTCTAGTTCATACATATTTTAAAATTTCTCTTGTTAATATTTTCCAAGAAAAATAAAGTGAGGTCAAAGCCTAAATTGATATAAATTTTAGACCACTATGTTTTCAAAGATTTTGAACACGGTTTACAAGCCGATTAAAACTACTTACTCGAGGACATCACTCGGCTCATAAAAAAATTTGAGTGTTTTTGAGTTACATTTTAATGTATGATACATCAAATTTAAAAATTAATTTTATAAATTGAAACATAGTTTTATTGATTTAATTTTTATGTTTGGGGTACTATTATTGAGTTAATATCTGATACATAAATGATACGATGATTATTGGATAAAATTAACACACATAATAATAAAAATATTAATAACACATAAAAGCTCGTAAGAATAATGGATAACAAAGTAAAAATTAAGTGTTAACGGCGTGTTTGACACACAGGCCATATGTAATTAAAATATCAAAAAATTGTATTTTCACACGGATACGTGTCTAATTAGTGTGCCTTTGTCTTTAAACTAACTTAATTGTTACTTTTTCAAGAATATAATTAAAACAAAGTTCATTAAATATATGATTATTATATTAAATATCAGGAAACTCTTTTTTAAAAAATAAGTTATAATTAAATAGTGTAATATAATAAATTAACTATTGGTAATTTACAAATTTATATTTATTTATTTTCATAATATATGGATTTGTGAAATATTTTATAATGGATAACATAATTTTTTTTTTTGGGAATAGATTGATAATATAAATTTATTAAGTGTATGTAATCAATTTTTAAACAATAAAGTAATATAAAATATTAAAATAAGTAATACAATATGTAATATACTATACATGATACTGTGGTATTAATACAGTTTAATACAATTCAATTTAATACAGTGTGGTACTATCAAATCCAATATGACACACCAAACGCATCCTAAGAAACTTAGTTGCCAAGTCTTACAGCATGCAAGTGAGAGTGTTGAGTAATTTTCTTCAATTGGAAATTTGGAATTTCAATGAAGTTTCCCGCCATTTGTATTGGGGTCTTACTAGCGCGCGTAATTGAAATTTGGAATTTCTATAAAGTTTCCCGCCATTTGCATTTGGGTCTTGCTAGGGTGCATAATCCCCATGGTGCCGCAAGTGAAATGACAAGATAATAGATAGGTGGTTGCCACGTGTGATAGTGGTATCAGTTTCACAGATAATTGGCCGGCGCAAGATGAAGCAACGAATTTGTAGATTTCTGAGTAAATAAAAATGAAAGGGTCTCTCAAAAAAAAAAAAGAAAGTAAAAATCAAAGGGTTATTGCACTGCGGTCCTTGTTGTTTTCTGAAACATCAAAACAGCCAAATGTATGTATTTTGGGATGTATAAGTCCTGCTTATTGTTTCACACTTAAATCCATCGACTGAGTTGAGCAGTAAAAAAAAAGTAACATAAGTGGAAAATCTCAACTTTGCCTCTTAAATAGGAATAAAATGAAAAACAACAACAAATTCAATACTAAGGGTTAATTTGGTAATGCTGTAATTTTTAAAATAATTACCGTTAACTGTGGTATAAAAATAATCAGTTATGAAGAGAATCAGTTAAACATTTGTATAATTTATTTTTAGAAGTAGTATGAGTTTTAAAAGCAATCGTAAGTGTTAGGTAAATTTTATTGTTAAACTGTTGTAAAATATAAATGATTGAATTAGATATAATATTGAATAAAATTTATTTATACATCTATAAATATATATAAAAAATATTTTTAATTATTTATATGTAATAATTGATAACTAAAATAAATATTTTATATTATTAATTTTATTTTTTATAATAATAATCTATTAAAGTTAATGATTTTATTTTCTAATTAACAAGGATAATTTTAAATTTTTTAAATATATATAAGGATACATACGAAATTATATTAAGTATAAAAGTGATTTTCAAGTTAGATTTTGAAAAGCTACTCTTTTTCTATTTTTCAAAATCTACTGTAAGATAAAATGATTTTTCCAAAAGTATTTTTAAAAAACTTTATCAAACACCAAAATTAATTTTTGACTTTTTAAAATCATTTTTAAATCTCTCAAAAATAATCTCAAACAAGTCCTAACCTAAAAATCAATCTTTTATTTTCACTGGCAGTATTTTGAAGAGTTAATTGTTTCATCATCAGTGGGAATACTCTAATACAGTTGATACTAATACGGTAATGGCAACACTCTAATATGGTTGTGGCATGTTGAGTACTTGCCCCTATAATTATATGTAGATTTAGATCAATTTGATCTATGTTAAGAGTATATGTTTGGGGCATATAGCGGAGCAACCAGTTGCACTCGAATGAGGATATTTCCTTTTCATAAGCAAGGAGCTATATGTCGTCCAGGAGCAGGAATCTTCTGTTCGTCGGTGAGGAGATTCTTTGCTGGGGCTATGGTATGAGCAGGAGTCCTCTATTAGGCACAAGGGGATATTTTCTACTGGGGCCAAAGTCAGCCAACCCAATCAATGGCGGTTGTCAGAACGTGTGTTATTCTCCGAGAATTCAGGCACGAGGCACACTCCGCCACAACCATAAGTGTTAGAGTGCAATTTATGCACTAGTTTTGCATTGTTTACTTCCCTTAATATTGATGTTTTGCACTTAATAATAATGTTTTACTTGTGTTTTACTTTTGTAGGTGCAATTCTATTGATTGATGATAAAATTGAGCTAAAAGATGATGTTTAAGGAGGATTGTTCTCTTGGAGAAATTATGAGCGTCAGAAGAACTTTGTTGATAAGGCGTGGGCGCGTGCTGTCAACTGCGAACCTGCAGTTTTTAGTTTAAACGTGTTTTGTATTTTTGGCTATTTTTGTAATTACGAATTTAATATTTAAGATATTAGTATTTTATTTTAAATAGAACTCTAAAAGAGAAGAGAGAGAGAGTATTTAAGGAGGAATCTTTTGTGAAAGAAAGGGGGGATTTTGGATTGGAGAAAAAGAAAGAAACCCTAGATCTAAGTTTTCTCTTCTCTCTATGAGGAACTAAACCCATTTTTCTGGTTGAAGGTTAATGAAGCTTTGATTCATCACTACTGTGAGATCTTTCTTATGCTTTAATTGTTTTATTACTTTTTGGGTATTTGTTTATTCTCTGAATTATTTTCATGATTATGTTTGTTAATTAGGTAATTGGCCACTATTTAATTATCAACTTAATCTATTGTCAATTAAAGGATTCATCGTATGAAGAATTTAATGTTTGTGACAAATAACATAGCAGAGAGTTGTGTTGTGAGAATAAACAATCTAATTTAAATGAATCATCATATGTGTTGATTAGGATTTGGGTCTCTCTGGTTTTTCAGGCTGTCAATTGATTAAATCCTATGATCGTATCTAGGGTTGTCTATTGATTAGGGAAATAACCAACGGTCGTACCTTGGTTATCGACTAGTTAAGGAGAGATTGACTATTAGAGGGTCTCAGTAGCTATAACCGGTCTATTCATGAGTAATAATAATCTATATTTGAATCAATGATCAGTAGTCGAATCAAGCTGAGTTAATTCCTTCAATAAGAGCTTTCTCCAATTTGAATTACAATTTTAATTTGCATTCTTGTTATTTTAATTTGATTTTATTATTGTCAACAATTCCCCCATTTTACGTTTTACGTTTCAAAAGGATTTAAATAATTACCGATCTCTGTGGACACGACCCTGCTCAATCACTATACACAATTTATTTAGAGTAGGAATTTATTTTTGTTGGTTTCGACACCCATCAAATTTTGGCGCCGTTGCCGGGGATTGGTGTAATTTATTTAATCCTTTTTACGTTTTACTTTGTTTATGGTTCGTTCTTCTCGTACAGGTACACTTTCGTTTGATCCTGAAATTGAGAAGACAGCTCGCCAGCTGAGACAGCAGACGAAGCGAGCTAAGCAACGATCCTCGTCGCCTTTGCTTTCTGAAACAGATACGGTGCCTGATTTAGTTGAATCATCTAGCGATTCAGAAGAACAAGTGATGGATAGAGCTGCACCTGTAGAAAGAACTCTTAGAGAGTTAGCTGAACCAGACTTGAATCAACAACCACTCTGTATTCAATATGCAGACTTGGAGGTAAATTTTGAATTAAAGTCTGGTCTTATTCATTTATTACCCAAGTTTCATGGTTTTGCAGGTGAAGATCCTCATAAACACCTTAAGGAGTTTCATGTTGTGTGTTCAAGTATGAGACCACAAGGCGTGACTGAAGAGCAGATTAAGCTGCATGCTTTTCCGTTCTCTGTAGATGGGCTAGCTAAAGATTGGTTGTACTACTTGCCTCCTGGATCAATTACAACGTGGAATGGTTTGAAGAAGCAGTTCCTTGAGAAGTACTTCCCCGCTTCAAGAGCTGCCAACATCAGAAAAGACATTTGTGGGATCAGACAACTTCCTGGAGAGACTTTGTATGAGTATTGGGAGCGATTCAAACAATTGTGTGCCAGCTGTCCTCAGCATCAGATTTCTGATCAACTTCTTATTCAATATTTTTACGAAGGACTGTCATTGATGGATAGGAGTATGATAGATGCTGCTAGTGGAGGCGTGTTGGTGAACAAGACCCCTACTCAAGCAAGGGAGTTGATATCAAATATGGCTGCCAACGCACAACAATTTGGCAGCAGGCAAGATGCCACTTCAAGGAAGGTGAATGAGGTAAATATTTCTTCTGTTGAACAACGTTTAGATAAACTTACTTCTCTTGTGGAAAAGTTTGTTGTAGGCAATGTGCAACAGGTGAAGACTTGTGGCATTTGTTACAATATGGGTCATTCAAATGATATGTGTCCTACACTTCAAGAAGAACCCGTTGAACAAGCCAATGCGGTTGGAGGATTTCCAGGCATGCCTCAGAGGAGGTATGATCCTTATGCACAAACATACAATCCGGGATGGAAGGATCATCCCAATTTCAGCTATGGAGTTAGACCATCAGGATTCCCACAACAGTATCCACCAAGACAACCAGCACCTTCACAGTCAAACTCCAAGTCAGGTATATCTCTTGAAGAAATTGTTAAATCACTTGCGACTAACACTCAACAATTTCAGCAGGCAACTACAGCAAGCATTCAGAACTTGGAGAACCAAATGAGTCAATTGGCGACTACAGTGAGCCGTCTGGAGTCTCAAGTATTAGGGAGATTGCCTTCACAATCTGAGGTGAATCCAAAGTAAAACATTAGTGCTGTCATCCTTAGAAGTGGGACAGAGTTGCAAGAGCTTAGTAAGAAAGTGACAAAGCATGTAGAAGATGAGCTTGAGAAGAATGAATTGATGCCTCAATCTCAAGATGCACAACCCACCAAAGTGAAACCCCTACCTATTGTGATACCTCCTCCTTTTCCAAGCCGATTTGCAAAATCCAAGAAGGAGGAACAAGAGAAAGATATCCTTGAGACATTTCGCAAGGTTGAGGTAAATATTCCTTTATTAGATGCTATAAAACAAATACCTCGATATGCTAAAGTCCTTAAGGAACTGTGCACCTCTAAAAGAAAATTAAAAGGAGATGAAAAAGTTCACATGGGGGAGAATGTTTCAGCAGTTCTCCAAAAGAAACTACCTCCTAAGTGCAAGGATCCAGGTATGTTTACTATCCCTTGTAAAATTGGTAGTGTTAGAGTTGAAA
Source organism: Citrus trifoliata (assembly GCA_018350135.1). Lineage (NCBI taxonomy): Eukaryota > Viridiplantae > Streptophyta > Magnoliopsida > Sapindales > Rutaceae > Citrus > Citrus trifoliata. Next base: position 14,220,578 of record CM031390.1, on the reverse strand, counting down.
AGGCTATGTTAGATCTAGGAGCTTCTATTAATGTCATGCCTCGTTCCATTTATTCATCTTTGAATGTTGGCCCATTAAAAGAAACTGGCGTGATAATTCAACTAGCTAATAGGTCTAATGCATATCCTGATGGGGTATTAGAAGATGTCTTAGTACAAGTTAATGAGTTGGTTTTTCCTGCTGATTTTTATGTACTTGATATGGAAGATGATAACTCCTCTAATTTTGTCCCAATTTTGCTAGGAAGACCTTTTCTTAAGACTGTTAGGACTAAAATGGATGTACATAAAGGGACTCTCACTATGGAGTTTGATGGAGAGGTTATAGAATTCAATATGAATGATGCCATGAAATATCCTAGTGAGGAACATTCGGTATTTTCTGTGGATGTTATTAACCCTATAGCGCAGGAAGTTTTTTATAAGGAAAAGACGAAGACATTTCATGATAGAATGATTTTGAGAAAGGAGTTCTCTGTTGGTCAAAAAGTTCTTCTTTTTCATTCTAAGCTTAAACTTTTTCCGAATAAATTACGTTCTTGCTGGGTTGGACCTTTTATTGTTACTAATGTTTTTTCTCATGGTGCAGTTGAGATTCGGAGTCCGACCTCTGACAAAGTTTTTAAGGTTAATGGTCATCGCTTAAAACCTTTTTATGAAGGTTTTTCGGTGAATATTGTGGAGGATGTGGCTCTCGAGAGTCCCAATTATGGAGATTGATGCATAAATGTGTCTAACCAAAGACATAAAACAAAGGCGCTTTTTGGGAGGCAACCCAAATGATTTATTTATTTTGGTTTTTGTTATATCTTCTTTTAATTTTGATTTAGATTTTTTTTTAAATAATGTGTTTGCTTATTTTGGCCAGAAGAAAATTTTTGATAAGGCGTGCCCACGTCTTAACTAAAAAGTACTTCTGTAATTTTTAAAGTAAAATCGTTTTAAGGCGTGCCCACGTGCTTATTAGAAAAGTACTTCTGAAATTTTTTTTTTGTGTCTCAAAGTGGTTCATCATAAAAAAAAATTATTTATTTATTTATTTGAAAATAAAAAAAAAAACAAAAAAAACTTTTTTTTTCTTTTCCTTTCTTTTCTTTCCTTTTTATATATATATTTTTTTTATTTAAAAAAAAAACAAAAAAAAATTTTTTTTTTCACAAAATCCCTAATTCACAGAATTGGTTTTCTTCTCCAACCACAGCAGCAGCCATGCGCGCAACCAGCTCCATCCCACGCGCGCACAGATCTAGCCTTTGCCCAGCAGCGCGCAGAACCAGCATTAGCCCAGCTCTCGCGTGCAATCAACCCCAGCGCGCAGATCCAGCAGCCCACTAGCGCAGCAGAATCAGCCCCAGCGCGCAGCATCCCGCACGCAACCAGCAATCCACCATCGCGCCAAGCTCCAGCCGAGCATCAATCTTCCGCAACTAGTCTATGCCCTGTATTCCAGCCGGGTGAATCGAAATCCGTGAGTGAAATTATTGTAACAATGCCGAAGAGGAAAGCATCAACTTCGAGAGTGTGAGATTTATCCCACCATTTCCGCCAAGCCCATAGACGTTATGAGGATCAAAGCTCACAATTCAGGGAAGTTTTTGCCTTTAATCTTTTATCCTTACGTTTTAATTTTTATGTGAGCTTTGATTATCTTACATTGGGGACAATGTAAGTTCTTGGTGTGGGGGAGAGATTTTTGCATTATTGATGTCTGAGAGTATTATTTTCACTCTACTCATTATTTTCACTCTACTCATACTTAAATGATTTTGGAATTAGTATACTTCATATATTATTATTTTTCTTTTCTTTTCTTTCTCACTACTCTTTTCCCATCCATCTCAAATTATTTACATCTATTTTTATTCTATCATACTCTTTCATCACTCACATTTTATCTTTCACTTTTCATATTACTACATACATCTTTCTCACTTCTTATCATTTTTACCTTTCCTTTTATATATCACTCATACCTTCTTCTCATTCTACACCACTATTGATGGTTGATTCATTTGAAGAGTGTACATGATTTGATGGCAAATTTACCAACTTTATGAGGATTTGAGCCTATGAGCAACCACTTTGCTCCAATATTTTTGTTATGTGAATATCAATCTTAGTTTGTTTATTCTAGAACTTGCTTTGTTATGCATGTTGAAGCCGCATTACGGGATTTTATGCATTAAAATGATAAGGGCAAACCATTTACCATGTTTCTAGTCTCGCATTTTCCTTTTTCTCTACCCGAAGACCTTTATTTGCTACCTTTGTTTGAGCCTTAACCATTACCCATCTAATTCTCTCCGTCTACTTAACAATTTTTCTTCTTTTTGAGCCTCAATTTAAGGAGATTTTTGTACTCATTGTGTGGATATATTTTGTTGCTTTTTCTACCTTGTATTGAAGTTTCTCAATTAGATCAACAAGCATTATGCTTGAATTAAATTGAGCAAGGTTCGTTTCTTTTGTTTGATTCGAAAAAAAAAACAAAAAAAAATGAAAAAATAAAAAAAAAAAGAAAAAAAAAGAAAAAGAAAAATCGAAAAAAAAAATGTTTACATTCTTGGTGACTTGAGTAGAAATAAGCATTTTGATATCATAAGTTCATTCAATGAGTTCATTCTTCTCGTTTTGATCTCTTTTTCTTTCGTAAACCTTTCTTTTTCATTTAACCCCATTACAACCCTTTTAAGACCCTTAGATTTTTGCATTTTATTCATGTTTTGTGGATTGAGATGTGATATATGAGCAAGCTTATGGTAATAGCATTCTTTGATTTGATTTGAGTGGATAAATGACACCCTAAACACTTTGAGTGCATGGAGTGAAGTTATTGAGAGGGCTATTAAATCTTGCTGTACTTGAATTTTGAATGGATCTTCTTGGTGGTTGAATATTCTTATTATATCTTATAAAATTCTATGCTTTAAAATCCTTGTCTCTTGAATGTTGATTGACTTAATTTCTTGAGGTATGCTTGCTTAAAATTATTTTTGGATGAGTTGAGATGAGAATTGAGTGGAGATTTGGGATTAATCTTGAGTTACATGCTTGAGGACAAGCATCATCTTGGTGTGGGGGAATTTGTTAGAGTGCAATTTATGCACTAGTTTTGCATTGTTTACTTCCCTTAATATTGATGTTTTGCACTTAATAATAATGTTTTACTTGTGTTTTACTTTTGTAGGTGCAATTCTATTGATTGATGATAAAATTGAGCTAAAAGATGATGTTTAAGGAGGATTGTTCTCTTGGAGAAATTATGAGCGTCAGAAGAACTTTGTTGATAAGGCGTGGGCGCGTACTGTCAACTGCGAACCTGCAGTTTTTAGTTTAAACGTGTTTTGTATTTTGGCTATTTTTGTAATTACGAATTTAATATTTAAGATATTAGTATTTTATTTTAAATAGAACTCTAAAAGAGAAGAGAGAGAGAGTATTTAAGGAGGAATCTTTTGTGAAAGAAAGGGGGGATTTTGGATTGGAGAAAAAGAAAGAAACCCTAGATCTAAGTTTTCTCTTCTCTCTATGAGGAACTAAACCCATTTTTCTGGTTGAAGGTTAATGAAGCTTTGATTCATCACTACTGTGAGATCTTTCTTATGCTTTAATTGTTTTATTACTTTTTGGGTATTTGTTTATTCTCTGAATTATTTTCATGATTATGTTTGTTAATTAGGTAATTGGCCACTATTTAATTATCAACTTAATCTATTGTCAATTAAAGGATTCATCGTATGAAGAATTTAATGTTTGTGACAAATAACATAGCAGAGAGTTGTGTTGTGAGAATAAACAATCTAATTTAAATGAATCATCATATGTGTTGATTAGGATTTGGGTCTCTCTGGTTTTTCAGGCTGTCAATTGATTAAATCCTATGATCGTATCTAGGGTTGTCTATTGATTAGGGAAATAACCAACGGTCGTACCTTGGTTATCGACTAGTTAAGGAGAGATTGGCTATTAGAGGGTCTCAGTAGCTATAACCGGTCTATTCATGAGTAATAATAATCTATATTTGAATCAATGATCAGTAGTCGAATCAAGCTGAGTTAATTCCTTCAATAAGAGCTTTCTCCAATTTGAATTACAATTTTAATTTGCATTCTTGTTATTTTAATTTGATTTTATTATTGTCAACAATTCCCCCATTTTACGTTTTACGTTTCAAAAGGATTTAAATAATTACCGATCTCTGTGGACACGACCCTGCTCAATCACTATACACAATTTATTTAGAGTAGGAATTTATTTTTGTTGGTTTCGACACCCATCAATAAGGCTCAAGCATCCATGACCCGGGATTAAAAAGAAGTGCCGAAAATAAGTCATGGAGACTGAATTCTCAGGAGGACTATAAAAGGGGCCTCTAAAGAAGGTAAAGGCATTAGACACAAAAAAACTAAAGATTAACTAAAAAGCAAATTCTAAGAGCATTCACGTGGAGAAAGCTTGGGAAATTTTGAGAGCATTCAATGTTTTCAGAAATCATTGTAGAGCCACGAGATCAGTGGCAAAGCATTTTCCAAAGTAAGCCCAGATTGCTGGCTTGAGTATCGAAGGGTTTATGCCGGGAAAACCCCCAGCGTTCTCTGACTGGTTTTTGTGCATGCAGGAGCTTAAAGAGGAGAAGCAACAAGCCTCATAGTCTTGCACATCTAGAAGGAGCAGCATGAAGTCATCCCCAAATCAACTACAAATTCAATTGTTGAGGAGAAATTCTAATCATGCACGAGCAGACCCGAAATCCCGTATCAACATTTTGGCGCCGTTTGTGGGGAACTGAACAAAAAGCTACTGTCGACAGAGAGAAAGAAGGAAAGGAGAAAGAGGGTGATTATGGACGTAGGGGGGACTAATGCTCAAGGAAGGGGTCTGGGGCTCAGTGAGTCTGTGACACTGAGAGAAATAACTAATGAAGCACGAGTAAGGGCGATGGATGAAATTAATGGAGACACATATGAAGACTTTAACAACCATCTTGCACGAACTAAGGAATGAGCATAGAGGAATTCACATATGAGGGATGAGAAGTGATGGAGTTGCACTAAGGCTTGCTAACAAGAGGAACAATGATGAAGAGACTACTCCGATGAGAGGTCGAACCACCGGGAGGTATAGTGATGGGGCCAGTGACCAATCTTTAAGGGGGGATGTTATGAAGTATGGGATCAACCTCAGGGGAGATAGAATACATGTAATAATGACAAAACGACAAACACTGAAGAAAAGGGGCTTCGACAACACTTGCATAACGTCGAGCAAGAGAGAGACCAGGTTGCTGCACATGATCCTGATCGAGCCATAGATCTGGTGGGGGAAGTGTGGAGATTAGCACATATTATAGATGACATGAAGGGGCATAGTAAAGCACCATGTTGGAGAATAATGTTAGATAATGAATCTCTCTTCTCAGAAGAAATCATGAGCGCCGTTATTCCAAAGAACTTCTGCTTCCTTGACCTCAAATATGCTAGTAGGGGTGGGCAAAATCATATTTGGATCGGGTTCTGGTTGATTCGATCCGATTTCGGGTCAATCGAGTTGGGGAAAAAATCATTCAAACTCAATTCGAATTGTTAACCCGACCCGATTTGATCTGACCTGAATTATATTCATATCAGATCGAGTCGGATAAAAAAGTTGGATTAATTTGAATTAGATTTGGATTAAAAAGCATTCGAGTTATATATCCATTCATTATTTGTGGGTTAATTTCAGAAGCAATCAAGCAAAACAATCAACATTATCTCTCAAGATATAATTTCGTTTTAAGCTTTTTAAATTAAATTATTTAAAACCATATAGTCAATACCATGAAAAACTTGGTGACAATGACTGTGGAGGTGAATTAAGTTGCAACGGTTATCAGAGTTATCGCTAGAGGCCCGACGATGGTTGGGGATTCTAACAGATCTAGAAAAAATGATGCGAAGTATGTTATGACCAGCAAAGAAGTATTTTTCAAAACCCCGACAGCCAAACCAGCAAAGGCAAGACAGGTACCCATCATATGGATGGATGAAGATGAAGAAAGAGTGTTGTAACCATATTAAGATGCTCTCATTATTGAGGCCATTGTCGCCAGCAAGACATTTGACCGAATCCTAGTAGATACATGAAGTTCAATAGATGTCCTGTTCAAGTCAACTCTATATGAAATTGGATTAACATATCTGAGGATAGAGCATACTAATATGTCCTTAAAGGGGTTGGTAGAGGAATTCTAACTCCCCATTGTATGGTCGAGCTGTTAATCACGATAGGTTCTGCTCCGTTTGAAAAGACGATGATTCTGGATTTTGTTGTAATTGATGAGGAAAGCTCATACGAGGTGATTTTAGGTTGCCCATTTTTAAAAGTGCGCAAGGCGATACTATTCGATCATTACTTAGATCTCAAGTACCGGGTGAATGGGGTGGTTGGCACTGTACGAGGAGGCCAGAGAATCACTCGAGACTATAACTCTACAGTAGCAAATGAGGTAATGCAAATTACCTCATTTGACGGCCGAGTATAATTCAAGAGAGGAAGACAGAAGCTGGTTGAGGAGCTGGAAACAGTCAACTTGGAATAGGACAGCTCGAGGAAAATAATTAAGATTGGATCTAAGTTGAAGGAAGAAATGAAGCAAAAGATGAAGCAAGAGCTGGTACATTGCCTGTAATCTCGCTCTGATGTGTTCGTTAGGATGCATGATGACATGGGAGGAATCAATCCCAAGGTGGCTTGCCATAGGTTGGCAATAAAAAAGGTTGCCCGACCTGTAAAGCAAAAGATGAGATGTTTTAACCAGGAGAGATATGAGGCCGTAAACAGTGAGGTGGAGAAACTCTTGAAGGCGGGGTTCATTAGGCAAGAGAGTTACCCCGAATGGATATCAAATGTTGTTCTGGTAAAGAAGGTCAACGGTAAATGGAGAATGTGCATTGATTTTACCGACCTCAATAAGGCATTCCCAAATGATAACTTTCTTTTGCTTAAAATTGACTAGTTGGTTAAGTCTATAGTAGGGCATAGTCTACTCAACTTCATGGATGCATTTTCGGGATACAAAAAAATCCCAATGTACGAGCAGGACGAGGAGAACGCGGCGTTTATCACTAACCATGGTCTGTTCTGTTACAGTGTAATGTCATTTGGTCTTGAAAATGTGGGTGCAACATATCAGAGGCTGTTAAAGAAAATTTTCAAGCTGTTAATTGGGCGCACGATGGAGGTTTATATAGACGATATGATAACCAAGTCAAAAAACTCGGCTGAGCACGTCAAGCACCTTGAGGAGACATTTGGGCTTTTGAGGAAGTATAAGATGAAACTCAACCCGGAGATGTACGTTTTTGGGGTTGGATCAGGATAATTCCTTAGATTTATGATAAGTCATCAGGGAATTGAGACAAATCTAGAAAACATTCAAGCGATTGCGGGAATGAGATCTCCTCGTAACTTAAAGGAGATAATAGCCTCACAGGAAAGTTGGTAGCGTTGAGCCGATTCATATCCAAAGGCACAGATAAATGTCACGCCTTTTTCCAAGAGACGAGGAAGGGAAGAAAAATATAATGGACCCTCAATTGTGAGGAGGCCTTTTAGAAGCTGAAACAGTACCTGCAACAAGTGCCCTTATTGTCTACACCACGAGAGGGGGATGTGCCATTTCTATATTTAGCTGCATCTGATCACACTATGAGCTCGGTTCTAGTGCGAGAAGAAAAAGAGGTCTAGTACCCAATAAATTGCACTAGCAAAGCCCGGCTCGACACTGAAACCAGGTACTCACCATTGGAAAAATGGGCGCTCGCCCTAGTTGTGGCTGCTCGGAAATTAAGACCATACTTCCAGGCATTTCCAGTTGTAGTAGTGACAGACCAACCGCTACGACAAATGTTGCACAAGTCAGAAGCCTCTGGTCAGTTAGTGAAGCAGACAATAAAATTGAGCGAGTTCGATATAAGCTACAAACCCTGAGCAGTGATCAAAGCCCAGACGATGGCATATTTTGTGGCAGAATTCACAGAACCCAAAGTGGACCCCAACCACACTGATACTATTACAAGCAGCAATTAAGGTCAAGGTTGGCAGGTGACGGTGGATGGATCCTCAGACAAGCAGGGTGATAGAGCAGGGGTTGTTTTAGAGAGCCCAGACGGAGAAAAGGTCTTTTATGCTGTTAGATTAAAGTTCAGGGCCATAAACAATCATGCCGAATATAAAGCTCTAATTGCAGAGTTAGAGTTAGCTTAGGCGGTGAGGGCAAATAGGGTGAAAATCTGGACATATTCACAGCTAGTCGCCAACCATATTAGTGAAAGATTCAAACCTAGAAATGAGAAGATGAAACAGTATTTAAGGAGGGTCAGACAAACGATCGGGAAGTTTGAGTCAGTGGGCATAATGCAAATTCCAAGGAGCGAGAATTACCAAGTTGATATCTTGGCTTAAATAACTGCTATAGCGGATCCAAAAATGCCAAAGTTAGTCTCTATGAAAGTCAAGTCCTTCCCCAGCATCGAGCAGAGTATAGAGATTATGCGAATAGAGCAGAAAGGCTCATGGATGGACCTAATAATCTCGAACATACGGGATGGGGTGTTACCAACAGATAAGCTGGGAGCACGAAAAATCAGGTGCCAGGCATCCAGGCACACACTAATTAACGGGGTGCTATACCAACGAGGGTAGACCCTGCCGTTCCTACGACGTGTGGACGAAGACGACGCAAATTACGTACTAAGAGAAGTGCATGAAGGGGTTTGTGGAACTCACTATAGAGCTAGATCTCTTGTCTACAAGGCTCTTAGGTAAGGGTACTTCTGGCCGATGATGCACCAGGATGCCCAAGAGAAAACCAAGAGTTGCAAAAGTTGCCAGAGCTTTGCCAATTTCCCTACACAGCCACCAGAAAAGCTTACTGCTATGACCTCATTGTGGTCGTTTACTCACTGGGGAATTAATCTTATCGGGCTTTTGCCAAAAGGACGAGGAGCAGCTACACATGTTGTTGCAGCAATAGATTATTTCACGAAATGGGTTGAGGTGAAAGCACTCTGTAGGATCACAGAGAAGAAGACGATTGACTTCGTGTAGAAGAACCTTGTTTGCCAATATGGGATCTTATACGCCTTGATAACAGACAATGGTAGGCAATTCGACAATTATAACTTTAGGGAGTTTTGTCATAACCTCATAATAGAGCTGAAATTCTACTCGCCTGCTCACCCTCAGTCCAATGGGTAAGTGGATGCAACCAATAAAGTCATAAAGAAGCTTATAAAGACTAGACTGTGAGAGAAGAAGAGCGCATGGGTTGATGAGTTGCCAGGAGTGTTGTAGGCATACAAGATTGAGCACTTTGATAAGAGTGAGAACAACGACCAGATATGTCTGAACCTGGACTTGCTAGCTCAAAAGAGAGAGTTAACATCGAAAAGGGCAGTTGCCTATTAGCAAAGGGTAGCTCGTTACTATAATAAAAAAGTGTGTGTAAAGCAATTCAGGGTGGGCGATTAGGTTCTTTGAAAGGTGAACTAGAATACTAAAGATTCGATCCAAAGTGTGCTCGGTCCTAACTGGGAGGAGCCATATAGAGTCCTGCGGGTATCCGGACCAGGAGCCTACAAGCTTGCTCGCAAGGATGGAAACGAGGTGAAGCGACCATGGAACTCAACACATATAAAAAAATATTTCTATTAAGACCCAGCCACCCAGTAGTAATGAGTTAGGGTTATTTTTGTTTACTTTTGTTGCCGTTTACACTTTATGTTTAATTAATTTCTTGTATTATGAGCCCAATGATTAATGAAATTTGGTGGAAGTTCATTTAACTAGTACCAATAAAAAAAATTCTAAAGCAAGTAAAGGCTTCAAAGTCTCAAAGCATGTTCGATGGCTAGACTAGAAGCCAAGCTTGCCAGGTCCTACTTGATCACATGACGGTGAGCAGACGATCAAGTATTCTAAAAACATTTGTAAGGCAAGTAAAGGCTTCAAAGTCTCAAAGTTTGAGCGATGACAAGACTAGAAGCTAAGTTTGTTAGATTCTGCTCGACCGAGCGATGGCGATTAGACAATTAAATATTCCAAAAAAAAACTTTAAGGCAAATAAATGCTTTAAAGTCTCAAAACCAGTTCGATGGCGAGACCAGAAGTCAAGTTTGCTAGATTGTGCTCGACCGAACGATGGCGAGCAAATGATCAAATATTCCAAAAAATTCACTAAGGCAAATAAAGACTTCAAAGTCTCAAAAACTAAGTTTGCCAAACTTTACTCGAGTAGGAGACACCGAGCTGATGATTAGGCATTTGGAAAAGTCTCAAAGTCAAATGAGCATTCCTTTGACAAAGTTATTGATCCTGCTCGATGCAGGGCACAAGATTGGAATCTCCAATAACAATAAATAATGAAATAACAGTATAAAGCAAGCAAACCAAGGTTATTCATTAATCATCTAGTGACAATGGCTATTAGTCTAAAAACTTGACATACAATGTTTACAAAAGAAAATTGTAGTACATTCATGAGGATAGAGGATTTGTGAGAAAAGCAGTTTTTGCTGGATTGTCAGAAAGAGGAGCATAATGGGTCTCGCCAGTGGTGCCCAGGGGAGTGCTTGCTTTGGCAACATCAATAAGGGTAAGAGGAAGAGGGGAGGTCACCTTTTCAGTCGCATTTGGCCCTGTTTCCTCTACATTTTCTTTAGCCGCCTCCTCATTCATGTAATCAATTATGTTAGGAGCAAGCTCGTCCATATTCAAATTGGGGTGTTGCCTTTCGAGATCAGCGATGATGCATCGATAGGAGTGCCTGAGCCCTTCGTTGTAATTGTCATTAACCTCCTTATCTAAGTTCTCGATCTGAATCTGGTGTGAAGCACGGAGTAATTCCAACTAAGACTCATAGAAAGCTTTTTGTGTTTCTAAATCCTCTTTGACCTTTCTCAGCTGCTCTTTAAGGATGATCGCCTTGGCCTATTGTTGGTTATAAATTCAAATGCTATTGGTGTCAATGTGCAAGTGAACACAACAAGTAATAAAATGATGAGTAATCAAGATCATCTCCACATGGATTAATGCTACTAAAGATGTTATAACAATTTCAATGATGCAAACTCCCTTTTAAATAAACTGTCATAACTAATAAAAATGGAACTACAATAAAATAAATTACAATGAAAAGAAATGCACTTTAAGCCGAAAGGTCAAGCAATGAGAAATGAGTAATTGATTGATCAAACTCTCATGATAGGATTAACTGTATTTTGTTTGTTAAATCCAGTTGCTGCAGCATCTGCTACACCACTGAGTAGAATCCTCATACATCCTCAGTTTTAGCATGTTAGACATCTCATACCATTATGCAACCTTACAATGACCAATTGTTAAATCTACATAAGATATGACATTTTATACTTTTGTTCTCTTTACCTTACAAGGTGAATTCCTATATCTAGTTCATCATTAATCTTAAAGTAAACATGACCCTTTTTGGACTCAAGTTAAACTCAATCTAAGACCAAATATTACTCTAACATGTTCCACTATGACATGCCCTTGTATTGCTCTCTCCTAGCTTGTATTATTAAATGAGAGATCAACCAAAATAATGAAGGTTATATAATTTATTAGAGCAAGATGCTACAACAAATGTGCAACAACTCACATGATCATTCAAGAACCCATCTAAATGATTTTTTACTCAACTGTAATTAAATTTAGTTCAGAATTTGTAAAAAAAAAAAGCAACAAAATTTCAGCCATCAAGTACATCTTTTCAACCAAAGAATAAACAAGAAAAACAAGAAATGAATGATAAGAGTTTAATCATAAGTATTTTGCCGATTTGATATTGGTGTGACTCGTGTCCTTCTCCTCAATTCTTTTTCTTCTTTGTTCCTTTCTCTGTTTCTTTTTAATCTTGATTGACGGCTACTTTTAATGTGTGTGCTTCTTTTTTTTATAGTTGCCACCTAGGGTAAACGAAAGCTTGGGGTGCGGATTTACTATTGTGCAAATTTTAATGTACTCGCAAGCGCACGAATCTATTATAGTACAAATCAATGGTGACGAGTGTCGATTGCACGAGGAGGTGGATTTTAATTGTGTGTAGAATTAATTTTGTAAATGGGTGATTGGATTTGTGGTGGAAATGATTTGGAATATGCTAAAACTTAAATTAAAATGGCGAGAATAAATTTTGAAATTGGAATTGAAATGGTAAGAATAAATTGAAGAGAATTATATTAAAATGACGTACTTTGGTATCTAGATCTGTATCAACATGCATCATGGGCTAAATATTTATTATTAATGCCAATTAAATCATGAGGGGGGAATCCACACCTCATGAACCACGCTCTAATCAATATGGTGCTAAGGGCTTATCGTGCCAAATAATAATAACCTTGTACTAGAGGGCCGATGAAACCAAGACGGTACTAGACAAGATTAGTATTATTTGTCGACGAGAAATCAAAACATCCACAAAAACTAGAGGGGAAGAGAAAATAAATTTACCAAATAAAGCACATGACACATGTTGAGACTTCATCTTCAACCCAAGTTTGAAAGAAAATTAGCCACTCATAATTGAACTAGGGGTAAAATGAGAATTTATTAAAATACGTAGAAAATACAAGATAGAGAAGGAATTACAGAAAATGGATCCTAAAAATAGATTCAGAGATCTCAAATTAGTGGGGGAGACCCCCTTTTTATAAATACATGGAGTAAATCATGCCCATCGGATTAAAAACAGTTTGGATGCTCAGGATTGTGCCACGTCATCAGTCAACAGTACGCGGTTTGACCAGGGTTGAACAGTGACGCGGTTTGGTTGAAAATAATCATGTGTGATGCATTTACCGTACGCGAGATTTTTCGTCAATTGATATGCTACCACGTCACCATCAACAGTACATAAGAATTTTAGTTTAACAGGATCGTGACACCTCATCAGTCAATGCCACATCATCGGTCAATGTCACGTCATCGATCCGTCTGTGTGAACAGTGTCGTGAACAGTAACGTAGACAGTATCGTACACGTGAATAGTATCGTACATGTGAATAGTATCATTTTTCCTTTTATACCCCTCCTAAGGTTTTCGACCGTCCTGAGTTCAAAAGTGATGTCCGTTTTGCCGTCTGATCTCTCTTTTATTGTGAAATGACTATAATGCCCCTAAAATAAATAAATTACTTAATTAAAATAAAACACATGTAATTGAATCATAAGAAGGTTAAATACATAAAAATAAGGGTTGTTAGTAAGACTTGAAATGTAAAATGACGGTTTTCTCCTTTATAAATATGCATTTTGTAACACTTAACATCTACCATATTTGGAAACTTCATATCGCGATTCCGCTAATGTTCCGCACGAAATCTTCTGCTATTGTTCTAAGATTGCTACAACATTGATTGTTATAACAACAACTATACTGTTCCAAACTTGATTTTATTTTTCTATTATCTTGTTCTTTCCTTGTCTTTTCCAAGCCTATTATAACAGTATACCTCCATTGAATTTTGAGCTTCCAATAACCTCCAATTATTCACCCAATTTAAGCACACAATTATTTTAAAACAACATAACTTATGAAGAATAAACTAAAATGGTCATTGATACAAAATAAAAACTAAAATGTAATAAAAACATGTCATTTACTCTCAAAGTAATCATAATTTAAGTCTAAAAGTGTCATGATAACTCTCATTTTATAGAGTTATCACCTGTACAAGAGATGCATGCTCCATCAATTTCAAGTTCTCGAGGTTGAGATCTCCTACTTTCTTCTCAGCAGCATCAGCTCTGTTTTTAGCTGACTGAATGTCGTTCTTCATCTTGCGGGCATATCGGCCAATCTTCATCTTATAGTAGGTAGCCATAGAGCCAGGTGGAAAACACTGAATTGCATATCCAACTAGCTTACCGAGGGAGTTGCTGTCAAAGTCCTCCAAATCATTTTTGTTTATGAGCCTAGCGAACTTGCTGATGTAAGGGGCCAGATATTCTAGTCGATCCTCGAGCAATCAGGATTTGGATCTTTTTAGCAGAGGAGTAGTCGCAGGACCAGCGCCGCTCGCAGCTCCACCAACTTTACTTGCCTTAGGAAAAAGAGGTGATGGTGTCTTTAGGGGGGAAGTTTGCCCTACAGTATTGACCCCATTTTCAGGGGGAGCATCTTTGCTGCGATCCCCTTTTGCACCACTAGAGAGAGGGTGTTTCATGTTTAAAGTCGCAATCATAGCATCCTCCATAGCTTCAACATTGGGTACCAAGTGAGAGTTGAACAAGTTGTGAAAAGACAATAGGTCTCTATACGAGTAGAAATTTGCTAACGCAGTCTTAACTCGCTTGAGTAATTCACTATCGATGCGGTACTCGACACTCTAGGAACCTGCAACATATGCAGAGACACTGTTAGAAATAACTTAATCACTTGGTCAACTAATGGTGCAATACATCTTAAACGAGCAGGTTACCTGAAATTGAGAAACGAGATGGGACATGGACATTCCCACCATCAATCAACGCCACCTGACCCTGAGGACCCCCAGCAAAAAAGAACTTACTCTTTCAATTCTCACCACTTGTTGGGAGGCCGGTTATAGGTTTCTTGATCTTAGTACACGACATAAAATAGTACCAATTGGCATCTTTAAGGCCACTCGGTAATTGGTACAGGTGTTTAACCTCATCAATTGTAGGCTCACTCTGACCATATCTGTCCCATAGTACGAATAGACCAGAAAGTACCCTCTATCCATTAGAGTTAAGCTAACCAGGAGCTAAGTGTAATCTACCGAGCATTTGGATGAAGTAAGGCTGCAAGGAAGGCTTCATCCCTTATATAAAACTCTATAAAAATATAGTAACATACCTCTTGGGAAGCCGACTAAGGGTATCTTTTTTCCCAGGAACTCTAAGGTCTATCTTATCATGAATTTTGTAAGTATTCCAGAGCTGTCTAAGGTCATCTACTGTAGTTGTACAAGTCATGAAGTCAATAGGGTAATTTCCGGCCAGAGTTCTACCACTTAATTTCTTCTTCTTTTCTAGTCGTGCTATCTCTGGTGAGGATGTTTCACCAGATTCTTCACTCGAGTACCCACTTATGGTTTCCTCTGAGCCAAAAGATTCCTCATCGTTACTTTTGCTAGGTGAGGTGGAAACCTCAGGAGACATCCTCCTACCACTACTCCTAACACTAGAAGGACCTACCTGTTCTAAGGGGATCATAGGGTTGAAAATGGGCCCTGCAAGTAGTCTAAGTAGGAAATCTGGTTCATCATCGTCACTCTCAATTACCTTTCCTTTGCCTTTTGACATTTCCTAAACTATATTTAGAATAATACAAGCAAACTCCACTCAACCCAAGGAAAAACGACAAATATTCAAGATTAAAGAAGAGAAAACAATACCTGAAGCAGTAGCACACCAGAATAGAAGTAAGAAAAACAACTTGAACTTCGGTGAAAGAAGATTGCACGGTCGCCAGAGGACTAAAGGAAGACTAAAGGAAGGAAATTTCTTTCGAGAGTTAGGGTTCCCAACTGACGCGAAAACCGTCAGTTTGAAATTTGAATGAGTGAATGGATTCCTGCCACATCACCCACATTTAATTACGATGCAACTCTTCAATGAAACGGTTGTTAGCAGTTTTAAAATGGGTGAATGGACAAAGTGAATAGTTTCTCTCTTTAATACCAAGAAGCCAAGGTGTACCCCAAGCAAGCCAGGACAATTAAGTTTCTAGCATTGATCCATTGCATTACCAATACCAGAAATTGGGGGACCAGTGTTAGGGGCATATAGCAGAGCAACCAGCTGCACTCGAACGAGGATCTTTCATTTTCATAAGCGAGAAGCTATATGTCGTCCAGGAGCATGAATATTTTGTTTGTCGGTGAGGAGATTCTTTGCTGGGCCTATGGTATAAGCAGGAGTCCTCTGCTAGGCACCAAGGATATTTTCTCCTGGGGCCAAGGTCGGCTAACCCAGTTAATGGCGGTTGTTAGAACGTGTGCTACTCTCTGAGAATCCAGGCACAAGGCTCACTCAGCCACAACCATAAGGCTCGAGCATCCACGACCGGGGACTAAGGAGAAGTGTTGAACGTGAGTCATGGAGACCGAATTCTAATGAAGACTATGAAGGGGGCCTCCAAAGAAGGTAAAGGGACTTAGACACAAAAAAAAACCTAAAGATTAACTAAAACGAAAATTCTTAAGGCATTCTTGCAGAGAAAGCCCAGGAAAATTATAAGAGAATTCAATGTTTTTAGAAATCATTGTAGAGCCACGAGATTAGTGGCAAAGCATTTTCCAAAGTAAGCCCAGATTATTAACTTGAGCATCGGAGGGTTTACATGGAGAAAAAACCCATGGCGTTCTCTGACTGGTTTTTGTGCGTGCAGGAGCTTAAAGATGATAAGCAGCAAGCCTTCTAGTCTTGCACATCTAGAAAGAGCAGCGTAAAGTCATCCCCAAATCAACTACAAATTCAATTGTTGAGGAGGAATTTTGAGCGTGCATGAGCAGACCCGAAATCTCGTATCAACAATATAGACCTAATGTCGACATACCAATATAATAGTGGAAATACTCTAATATAATTGCGACACATTATATACTTTAATCCCATCTTTATTTATAAAGTGTTTGTATGACACTTGGGTTTATACAAAAGTTTTGATTTATTATTGACAATCTTATCTTGAATTAGCACAATGAATGGTTTGCACTTATATTTATTTTGATTGAGTGGTCGTAAATATGTTGGCTCATTGTGTCAAACCTGATTGAATGCCAATGAGCACTCAGCCTATAAGCAACAAATAGGTAAAGAATCACAACTTGTAAATATAAAGAGTGTTATAAGTCCATACTTTGAATACTAAGGGTGTGTCTTCCAACCCTGGCATTTTTTCTTATATTCGTCCTCCTTCACTACTTCTAATTTTATTTATTATAAAATAGAGTAGTTATGTAATCTGTTTGAGGAACCTTTTGATTAATAAAAAACTCTCTTTCATAGTTTTCTTTGAAATAATTTATGAAAATTTCTCTTTTAGATTTGTTTGGATTATAACATGATCTAATTTTATTATAAAGCATTATTATCTATATATTTATCATCATCGTGAGGATTTTCTTATTCTGCTTAAGCGATCCCCCTACATCATTATCTCGCACCATAATCTATTGTTATCAAGATTAAGGACTGAGTTAAAAATAAGTTTTCAATTTTAAAATCAAATTCCAATAGTGAGAGTATTACTAATGCACTTACATTGGCAAGTTAATTTGTCTAGCACTAGATAGTATACTTTGTCAATAATACCACAAATTATTGGTTATAATTATTTTGTCATTATTTCCATTAGTTTCTCTATTAATAAAATTATTGACATATGTGCCAGACAATTATATTTTTTAATGTGTCTCACACAAAATAATAGCATTGGTATTGATAATTTTATGAGCGATGAGATATAAATTTAGACATACAAAATTGAAAGTAGTGTATTTTATTAGTCCCCACTTCGGGTCAACATACTATATTAATAATTTGATAGATTTTTTATACTAATAATTGTAAAAAATAAAAATAAATATGTTTTTATATTGGATGCACTTTTCTTTTCTTTGAAATCTTGTATAAAAAAGCGACTCCCCCTTTAGTCAAGTCGCAGAGCTACTAGGCAGTGGTTCGAGCACCTACAATCTTTCTTCAATTATGAAAAATAATTGAGTGAAACAGTTTTCTCTTTTTTAAAATGTGAGTAGAGTAGATAGAGAGTGTTAGAATTTGAGTAATGCTATATTAGATTTACTATAAAAATTTAGAATCTGACAGTACTATATAAGATTTAATGTAAAACTAATCTTAATAATTATCTGATTGTAAATATATTAATAGTAGTCTCGTGTAATATGAGTTGTAATATGAGAAATAATCTCACCTTCTACATAAACTAATAATTTACTAATATGCAACTAGATCAATATGATATGTATTTGGCGTGTTTAGCTTGAAAAAATAAAAGAAAAGAAGAGGAGAAGAAAGGAGGAGAAGAGAAAGAAATAAGCGGAACAAAGATTAATATCATGTGAAATTGACCTTTTTTTTTTTTCCTTATTTCGGTGCCTCTCTTTGATTTCAACTGCTCTTCCTCTCCTTTCATTCCTTTGAACCAATTATGGGTCTTTCCATTGCTTTCTACACCTCTCATTTCATCCAATCAAATATGCATTTAAGGTTTTGTAAAGAATGTATTGTTAATTAAAAATTATATAAATGCATCACAAAACTCACGATGCCACTGCCATATCTTTAGTTTACCACCAAACGCCTGCGCATTGAGCAACATTGCAATGAAAATAAACTTTTGGATAAGTAAAGCTAAGAGTTCATTTAACTTACATAAATAAAAATCAACAGTACATTGAATTTGATTCCAGCTTTTGGATACATGATTTTGGGTATTAGTTTTGATATTTAAGAGTTCACTTAGAGGTTTTTTGTCTTTCTGGAGAATTGAAAGGGTAAACTTGACGTGTAAAAATTCTATTTACTGTGTGTCAGCGGTCAAGGACTTAAATGTAACAAATTAAAACAAGTGGGACTTATGTGTTTTAATTTTCAAAGCTTTGCCCCTTTTGATTTTGTAGTAAACAATGAGGACTCCAGCGCCAATTACCCAAAGCTAGTTTTCAAAACCAGCAGAATTTAACAACACCCCCACTCATGTGGACAGGTTCAAAAAAGTCAAAAAGAAAAAGTGGAAAATGGAAAATGAGAAAAGTTGAGGCGGAAACCGCGGGAATCTTTAATCATTAAGACGCGTCCGCCGAAAGGCAAAAGTTACTCGAACCGTGGAAAGAAATACCCACGAAATTTCCCCACACATGATTTTTAGTTAATGCTGTGTTTTTCGTCTTTCTTCAATGCTCGGGAAGACGTGAAAGGAAAGTTGGTGGAAGATGTAATAAAGGGACTTGACTAGCTTACAGAATCTGCATGCTACAGACTGCAGCATCAGCCGTTGGATGTGGTTGGATGTGGAGTGAGAAACTAAACAATGGAAGATCGGATGGTGGGATGACGGGTGATGTTTGTTACAGAATCTGTACCATAGACAGGTCCGTAATAAAGAAAAATGTATCCTTAAAAGTAGTTGATGATGTAATATACTCCACGTACTCGAAAAATTGAGAGGACATAATATATGATTTATATGCAACCATAAAATATTTTAATCTTAATTTAAGTCACTTATAAATAATTATAATTTTTCTAAAAATCATAATGTTATATTTAGGGAACCTGTATCCACATAGAATTGTAAGAAAATGAAAGTAAAAAATTAAAAAGAATGTAAACATTTATACTGTGTTTACTTTATTAAGAATGAGAATAGAAATCAAAGAATGAGAATGGGTAATATATTTACTTGATTAAATAAGAGGTGAAATGAGAATTAAAGTGGTGGGCTCAATCTATAATTAAGAATGATTACTAGAATTTCCATTCTCATGGGAGGTGAGAATGAGATTTTCATTCCATAAAGTGACTACAACTCTACTTCAATCTTGAAATTCTCATTTTATCCTTTTTTATATTATTATTGTTGTTATTGTTGTTATTGTTGTTATTATTATTATTATTATTATGACAATAATAAATTAACGTCTGTTTAGTAATTTACAACTATCTATTCCGATTCCAATATAAAGTAAATAAATTAATGATAATACAGTTAATTCCAATTCCAATTCTCATAGCTAAAGTAAATATTTTATTTTGATTCCAATTCCCCATTCCTATTCTATCTCATTCTCATTCCAACTCATTTTAATTACTGATTAGTAAACACACCAGTAGGGACTTTTAAGATAACTTTTCATATTTGCAACATTGTGTGAAAATAAGTACTAATTTATCAAGTTATAATTTTCCTATAATAAATAAATTTATTTGGTCTTAATATTATGACTATAAGAGATTTTATTGTATATTGGATAAATAAATATAATTATTTTTATTATATATTTGGGATATTATTATTTTACCATCAAAGTTATTCTGATATATCATTTCAGTACCATGATTTGTTGAATAGTGAATTTTACCATCAAAAGTTTGCGCCGTTATCAATTTATCACACTTTCTTTAAAAACGTTAAAAATTTGATGATATTTTGTTGATGTTATAAGGGCATCCAAGACATCTCCTATTAAAGCCAAAATATTGCATTGCAAATGTAAAATAAACAATAAAACAAAGTAAAAAAATTTCAAGGGACATAATAAAAGAATTAGGAAAATTGATAACCCCAAATCAGCCCCTCTTTCATAAATTTTTTCTTAATTAAATTGTTATTATTTTTAATTGTGATTAGTACTTGAATTTCATAAATTATAATATTAATTTTGAAGTAGAATTGTTTATTAATTGTTTTCTTTGTCGTTTGTCGTAATTTTGCATAATGTTCATTATTTTTTATTAATTACAATTTTCAGTTGATTCTAAATCTTTTTTTTTTCATTATTTCTTTCTTTTCAAAGGATAAAACTATCTTTTATTCTCCTGAAGTAAAATCGACTTTTAACTTATTTTCAATTAAACATTAATGCTTCTTTAACGGAAGGGTGATAAATTGATAAAGTCGTAAATGTTTGGTGATAAAATATATTTTTCAACAAACCATGGTGTTTACATGATATGTCAGAATAACTTTGGTAGTAAAACAATAAAATCTCTATATATTTTTATCTAATGAGAAATGTCACGTCAATGTAGATGATGTTTTGATTGTTAATAAATAAATAGACAATGCTATTTACACTTTAAAAAATATTTTAGAAAGAAAACAATAAGACACACGTGAAAAAAAAAAAGAAATTGTGGTTGCTGAAAAAACAATTAAATCAATGGCTGAAAATAAATTGTGTTGCGGGTGATGTTAGAATGAGAAAAGAAGATGGTTTCAGTTTAGCAAAATAAAAGAATTCCATAAACGGGAGTTTTCTCAGAGTCGAAGGATGTTTTCTAGACTGATTAATGTTCAAATAGATCATGGGTGCTCAAAGGAAGAAAAAAAAAAAAACTCCATATTAGAGAGAGTTTAGCTACGCTCCTCCATTTTAGTGTTAAGAGGTGTATATAAAGTAAAAAATTAATTTTTAAAAGGGTTATTTCCACCTAACCTCCAAATCTTTTAACATTTTCTACCGCACACTCAAACTTTTCGACATTTTTCACCGCGCACTCAATTTTGTTAATTTGACCGTTATTTTTAACGGAGCTATTTGAAAGTTAATGAAATATCTGAAATATCCCTTATCTTGAATTAGAAAAGAATTAAATGAGATAAAATGTTAATCCAATAATTAATATTTACATTAAAAATTCTTAATTAAAAATAATTAATAATAATCTCATCAATTAATTAATCAAATAAATTTAATTTATCATTATTAAATAATATTTAGGGTATGAACTTTCAAATTTGCCCTTTGACCGTTAGAATAAATAGTCAAATTAACGGATTTGGATGTGGATTGAGCATTATTGAAATGTTTGAGTGTGAGGTGGAATATGTTGAAACATTTGGGGGCCGGACGGAATTAACCCTTTTTAAAATTAACGAGAAGGGTGTTGTTCAAGTAAAATGGTGTCGTTTTACACAATCTTGGTGGGTAGACTACTTTTTTTTTTTTTCTCCCCCAAATTCAAAAGCCGTCGTCTTCTTCTTCTTTTTTAGTGGACGCAAATGGTGTCGGCTTCTTCTTCTTAGTAGATGCAAACGCAGTGAACGTGAAGATTAAATTTGCAGAGCTCACCTCGATACATCATCCCAAAACGGTGCGTGGTCTCTTCCCCGTTTATTTATGGCTCTATTGTCTTTTTTTTTTTTCATTTTTTTTGTCATAAAAGGAGATACGAAAATGTTTCTACCAGTAAAAGGTTTTGTTTCAGATTAAGAGATTCGTCAGATGCAACATGAAATTTGGAATTCTGAAAAAAAAAATCTTCTTTGGCTCATACCCGTCACTTTATGATGTTTTAATTCGAACTAAAATTTTTTATCCGTTGCTAAGTTTAGATGGCTCAATTGAAGATGAAATCTTGAAGTTGTGTTATTATGTGATGAATTTTCCAGATCTTTCCTTGTACCGGACAGCTTCTCAATTCTTGTTGAGCGTTCAAATCCCATAGTGATGGGAGCCAACTCTCTCCAGGGACAATCTGACTCAGAGCAATGCATTGCTGAAAGGACGATGGTGTCTGATCTCTCCAATAGAATTGATGACTTGAAGGTCGACCTAGAATGGTACAACAAGGTTTCCAGGTTAAAAAACAAGAGCTATTATGATAGTTTTAATAATAGTCTGGGTGGAGCAGGAAAGCCATTGAGCAGTCCAGTTGCGCTAGCTGATACGGAGCATAGACAAGTGAAGGTAAATTGTAATCATATGAAGCAGTGTTACAGAGGGTGTATAGCTGCTAAGATCAGTAGTATGAAACCCCAATTAGCCTGTTAGTTAGTGTATAACTGAAATCCTAGAGCATATTACGATTTGGAGTGAACCAAAGAGTTTCATTTGATCCTCAGCTCCTCGCCTTCATATTATGTCCTTGTTAACACTCAGCTGGGTGATTCTTGTTAACTACTCTTTTATGTTCTTGTTATTTCTTTGTTTCTGAATCTATGTTTGTTTCTCTATGTATAATTTCGACCACCATCCGACCTCTTTTTTGTAAGATGCAGTCTGTTAACAGTTTCCTGGCTGAAACTCCTGAAAGCACTGAAGCAATGGTTAATGCTAAGGAAGCAGGTGAGTTTACAGCTGTGAATGTCCCATCTGATGTATTACAATCCCAGAGTTCATTCCTTCCAATTTCCCATCTGAAGAATAACTGGCCCATGAAAATAAAGATCGAGTCTGGAACCAATGTCTGTCATCTGTTGTTACTGATTGCCGCATTGGTATCAACCATAACCTACCGCACGGCATTAAAGATCCGGGCGTGCAAATTAGAACAAGGGTACAACTACAGTTCAAGCCTCATTTCCATCTGCCAGATTGTGGATCAACATCCACTTTTTATTCGATTAGTCATGGCCTTCAATTCCATTGCCTTTTTCCTGTCGATGGCATTGTTGATGATCCTTTTCAATGAGCTTCCACTCAGGCCATTGCTACTGGTCTCTGCATTTTCAATGCTCGGTGCTTACATCTGTGCAATAACAGACCTGACCAAGCCGACTTGAGGTCTATGGTGTGAGGGATGATGGTGATAATTTATGTCCAAGGGAATGAGCAGACCACTTTTTCTGTTTCCAGTCTGTTTATGTTGCATAGGTGTAAGGTATGTTGCCGTTACATTAATGAGATAGTAAAATGAGGGTAGGGACTCCTTGGCCTACAGTTTGGCTGTGTGCCTGCCAATCTACTCGGCTGCTTCGTAGAAAAGTCCGGAAGTGGTTCACTAACCTGATCTTTTCAAAGTTGTTGTGCTTGTTTTCTTTCTGCTTTCTTTGAAGAGCACAGACCATTTCATTGCTTGTTTTATCTGTAAATATGTAAGAGTCTGAAGTACTCTCATGCTTATATGCATGGTCATAAATAATAGTTCTACAGTCGATATGTTGTGGTTGTATTACATAAGCAAATCTCTTGATAAAACCTTAGGACCAATTCACTCAATATTAGCCCAACCTAGAGAAAACTATCAAAGACCCTCTAACTGTGAATATGAGAGTGAACATTAAAATTTTTCGAAGTTTTTATTTATCTGCCGTTGTTATATCTTCTATGTGCATGTCCTAAAAAATTTATTGTGGATGTACTGAGATCTTTGTTTGATTTTCAACTATTTCTTTCTATAGTTAGACTTAATTAGTTTTATATTCACAAAATAAAAGCCAACTGGAAACTGGTAGTTGGAAGCAGGAGACCATGGCAAAGCAGTATTTTCTAGCATTCCCAATTTTATATGAGCTTTTTCCCTTTGCTTATTCTGAATAAGAGTTTTCAACGAGTTATGCATTTGGGTTTATTTGTGAGAAGTGACAAACCTCTGTACAAGAAATTAAGAGCAGAGACTTCTTGTGTTTTAGCTTTTGGCTTCAAAATCTGATTCATTGACTGTAACTTCTGCGCCAAGATAATTATGTTTCACCTGCCACGTTTGCTGCCCTAAACACAATCATTTCTCACGCAAGGGGATAATGTTTCTGTTAGAGTGCAATTTATGCACTAGTTTTGCATTGTTTACTTCCCTTAATATTGATGTTTTGCACTTAATAATAATGTTTTACTTGTGTTTTACTTTTGTAGGTGCAATTCTATTGATTGATGATAAAATTGAGCTAAAAGATGATGTTTAAGGAGGATTGTTCTCTTGGAGAAATTATGAGCGTCAGAAGAACTTTGTTGATAAGGCGTGGGCGCGTGCTGTCAACTGCGAACCTGCAGTTTTTAGTTTAAACGTGTTTTGTATTTTTGGCTATTTTTGTAATTACGAATTTAATATTTAAGATATTAGTATTTTATTTTAAATAGAACTCTAAAAGAGAAGAGAGAGAAAGTATTTAAGGAGGAATCTTTTGTGAAAGAAGGGGGATTTTTGGGGATTGGAGAAAAAGAAAGAAACCCTAGATCTAAGTTTTCTCTTCTCTCTATGAGGAACTAAACCCATTTTTCTGGTTGAAGGTTAATGAAGCTTTGATTCATCACTACTGTGAGATCTTTCTTATGCTTTAATTGTTTTATTACTTTTTGGGTATTTGTTTATTCTCTAAATTATTTTCATGATTATGTTTGTTAATTAGGTAATTGGCTACTATTTAATTATCAACTTAATATGTTGTCAATTAAAGGATTCATCGTATGAAGAATTTAATGTTTGTGACAAATAACATAGCAGAGAGTTGTGTTGTGAGAATAAACAATCTAATTTAAATGAATCATCATATGTGTTGATTAGGATTTGGGTCTCTCTGGTTTTTCAGGCTGTCAATTGATTAAATCCTATGATCGTATCTAGGGTTGTCTATTGATTAGGGAAATAACCAACGGTCGTACCTTGGTTATCGACTAGTTAAGGAGAGATTGGCTATTAGAGGGTCTCAGTAGCTATAACCGGTCTATTCATGAGTAATAATAATCTATATTTGAATCAATGATCAGTAGTCGAATCAAGCTGAGTTAATTCCTTCAATCAGAGCTTTCTCCAATTTGAATTACAATTTTAATTTGCATTCTTGTTATTTTAATTTGATTTTATTATTGTCAACAATTCCCCCATTTTACGTTTTACGTTTCAAAAGGATTTAAATAATTACCGATCTCTGTGGACACGACCCTGCTCAATCACTATACACAATTTATTTAGAGTAGGAATTTATTTTTGTTGGTTTCGACACCCATCAAATTTTGGCGCCGTTGCCGGGGATTGGTGTCATTTATTTAATCCTTTTTACATTTTACTTGGTGTATGGTTCGTTCTTCTCGTACAGGTACACTTTCGTTTGATCCTGAAATTGAGAAGACAGCTCGCCAGCTGAGACAGCAGACGAAGCGAGCTAAGCAACGATCCTCGTCGCCTTTGCTTTCTGAAACAGATACGGTGCCTGATTTAGTTGAATCATCTAGCGATTCAGAAGAACAAGTGATGGATAGAGCTGCACCTGTAGAAAGAACTCTTAGAGAGTTAGCTGAACCAGACTTGAATCAACAACCACTCTGCATTCAATATGCAGACTTGGAGGTAAATTTTGAATTAAAGTCTGGTCTTATTCATTTATTACCTAAGTTTCATGGTTTTGCAGGTGAAGATCCTTATAAACACCTTAAGGAGTTTCATGTTGTGTGTTCAAGTATGAGACCACAAGGCGTGACTGAAGAGCAGATTAAGCTGCGTGCTTTTCCGTTCTCTGTAGATGGGCTAGCTAAAGACTGGTTGTATTACTTGCCTCCTGGATCGATTACAACATGGAATGATTTGAAGAAGCAGTTCCTCGAGAAGTACTTTCCTGCTTCAAGAGCTGCCAACATCAGAAAAGATATTTGTGGGATCAGACAACTTCCTGGGGAGACTTTGTATGAGTATTGGGAGCGATTCAAACAATTGTGTGCCAGCTGTCCTCAGCATCAGATTTCTGATCAACTTCTTATTCAATATTTTTACGAAGGACTGTCATTGATGGATAGGAGTATGATAGATGCTGCTAGTGGAGGCGTGTTGGTGAACAAGACCCATACTCAAGCAAGGGAGTTGATATCAAATATGGCTGCCAACGCACAACAATTTGGCAGCAGGCAAGATGCCACTTCAAGGAAGGTGAATGAGGTAAATATTTCTTCTGTTGAACAACGTTTAGATAAACTTACTTCTCTTGTGGAAAAGTTTGTTGTAGGCAATGTGCAACAGGTGAAGACTTGTGGCATTTGTTACAATATGGGTCATTCAACTGATATGTGTCCTACACTTCAAGAAGAACCCGTTGAACAAGCCAATGCGGTTGGAGGATTTCCAGGCATGCCTCAGAGGAGGTATGATCCTTATGCACAAACATACAATCCGGGATGGAAGGATCATCCCAATTTCAGCTATGGAGTTAGACCATCAGGATTCCCACAACAGTATCCACCAAGACAATCAGCACCTCCACAATCAAACTCCAAGTCAGGTATATCTCTTGAAGAAATTGTTAAATCGCTTGCGACTAACACTCAACAATTTCAGCAGGCAACTACAGCAAGCATTCAGAACTTGGAGAACCAAATGAGTCAATTGGCGACTACAGTGAGCCGTCTGGAGTCTCAAGTATTAGGGAGATTGCCTTCACAATCTGAGGTGAATCCAAAGCAAAACGTTAGTGCTGTCATCCTTAGAAGTGGGACGGAGTTGCAAGAGCTTAGTAAGAAAGTGACAAAGCATGTAGAAGATGAGCTTGAGAAGAATGAATTGATGCCTCAATCTCAAGATGCACAACCCACCAAAGTGAAACCCCTACCTATTGTGATACCTCCTCCTTTTCCAAGCCGATTTGCAAAATCCAAGAAGGAGGAACAAGAGAAAGACATCCTTGAGACATTTCGCAAGGTTGAGGTAAATATTCCTTTATTAGATGCTATAAAACAAATACCTCGATATGCTAAAGTCCTTAAGGAACTGTGCACCTCTAAAAGAAAATTAAAAGGAGATGAAAAAGTTCACATGGGGGAGAATGTTTCAGCAGTTCTCCAAAAGAAACTACCTCCTAAGTGCAAGGATCCAGGTATGTTTACTATCCCTTGTAAAATTGGTAGTGTTAGAGTTGAAAAGGCTATGTTAGATCTAGGAGCTTCTATTAATGTCATGCCTCGTTCCATTTATTCATCTTTGAATGTTGGCCCATTAAAAGAAACTGGCGTGATAATTCAACTAGCTGATAGGTCTAATGCATATCCTGATGGGGTATTAGAAGATGTCTTAGTACAAGTTAATGAGTTGGTTTTTCCTGTTGATTTTTATGTACTTGATATGGAAGATGATAACTCCTCTAATTTTATCCCAATTTTGCTAGGAAGACCTTTTCTTAAGACTGCTAGGACTAAAATGGATGTACATAAAGGGACTCTCACTATGGAGTTTGATGGAGAGGTTATAGAATTCAATATGAATGATGCCATGAAATATCATAGTGAGGAACATGCGGTATTTTCTGTGGATGTTATTAACCCTATAGCGCAGGAAGTTTTTTATAAGGAAAAGACGAAGACATTTCATGATAGAATGATTTTGAGAAAGGAGTTCTCTGTTGGTCAAAAAGTTCTTCTTTTTCATTCTAAGCTTAAACTTTTTCCGGGTAAATTACGTTCTTGCTGGGTTGGACCTTTTATTGTTACTAATGTTTTTTCTCATGGTGCAGTTGAGATTCGGAGTCCGACCTCTGACAAAGTTTTTAAGGTTAATGGTCATCACTTAAAACCTTTTTATGAAGGTTTTTCGGTGAATATTGTGGAGGATGTGGCTCTCGAGAGTCCCAATTATGGAGATTGATGCATAAATGTGTCTAGCCAAAGACATAAAACAAAGGCGCTTTTTGGGAGGCAACCCAAATGATTTATTTATTTTGGTTTTTGTTATATCTTCTTTTAATTTTGATTCAGATTTTTTTTTAAATAATGTGTTTGCTTATTTTGGCCAGAAGAAAATTTTTGATAAGGCGTGCCCACGTCTTAACTAAAAAGTACTTCTGTAATTTTTAAAGTAAAATCGTTTTAAGGCGTGCCCACGTGCTTATTAGAAAAGTACTTCTGAAATTTTTTTTTTTTTTGTGTCTCAAAGTGGTTCATCATAAAAAAAAATTATTTATTTATTTATTTGAAAATAAAAAAAAAACAAAAAAAAACTTTTTTTTTCTTTTCCTTTCTTTTCTTTCCTTTATATATATATATATTTTTTATTTGAAAAAAAAACAAAAAAAAAATTTGTTCACAAAATCCCTAATTCACAGAATTGGTTTTCTTCTCCAGCCTTCACCGAGCAGCCACGCAGCACCAGTAATCCACCATCGCGAACCAGCCCACGCAGCAGTAGCAGCAGCAGCAGCAGCCGTGCGCGCAACCAGCTCCATCCCACGCGCGCGCAGATCTAGCCTTTGCCCAGCAGCGCGCAGAACCAGCATTAGCCCAGCTCTCGCGTGCAATCAACCCCAGCGCGCAGATCCAGCAGCCCACTAGCGCAGCAGAATCAGCCCCAGCGCGCAGCATCCCGCACGCAACCAGCAATCCACCATCGCGCCAAGCTCCAGCCGAGCAGCAATCTTCCGCAACTAGTCTATGCCCTGTATTCCAGCCGGGTGAATTGAAATCCGTGAGTGAAATTATTGTAACAATGCCGAAGAGGAAAGCATCAACTTCGAGAGTGTGAGATTTATCCCACCATTTCCGCCAAGCCCATAGACGTTATGAGGATCAAAGCTCACAATTCAGGGAAGTTTTTGCCTTTAATCTTTTATCCTTACGTTTTAATTTTTATGTGAGCTTTGATTATCTTACATTGGGGACAATGTAAGTTCTTGGTGTGGGGGAGAGATTTTTGCATTATTGATGTCTGAGAGTATTATTTTCACTCTACTCATTATTTTCACTCTACTCATACTTAAATGATTTTGGAATTAGTATGCTTCATATATTATTATTTTTCTTTTCTTTTCTTTCTCACTACTCTTTTCCCATCCATCTCAAATTATTTACATCTATTTTTATTCTATCATACTCTTTCATCACTCACATTTTATCTTTCACTTTTCATATTACTACATACATCTTTCTCACTTCTTATCATTTTTACCTTTTCTTTTATATATCACTCATACCTTCTTCTCATTTTACACCACTATTGATGGTTGATTCATTTGAAGAGTGTACATGATTTGATGGCAAATTTACCAACTTTATGAGGATTTGAGCCTATGAGCAACCACTTTGCTCCAATATTTTTGTTATGTGAATATCAATCTTAGTTTGTTTATTCTAGAACTTGCTTTATTATGCATGTTGAAGCCGCATTACGGGATTTTATGCATTAAAATGATAAGGGCAAACCATTTACCATGTTTCTAGTCTCGCATTTTCCTTTTTCTCTACCCGAAGACCTTTATTTGCTACCTTTGTTTGAGCCTTAACCATTACCCATCTAATTCTCTCCGTCTACTTAACAATTTTTCTTCTTTTTGAGCCTCAATTTAAGGAGATTTTTGGACTCATTGTGTGGATATATTTTGTTGCTTTTTCTACCTTGTATTAAAGTTTCTCAATTAGATCAACAAGCATTATGCTTGAATTAAATTGAGCAAGGTTCGTTTCTTTTGTTTGATTCGAAAAAAAAAAACAAAAAAAAAATGAAAAAAAGAAAAAAAAAAGAAAAAGAAAAATCGAAAAAAAAAATCGAAAAAAAAATGTTTACATTCTTGGTGACTTGAGTAGAAATAAGCATTTTGATATCATAAGTTCATTCAATGAGTTCATTCTTCTCGTTTTGATCTCTTTTTCTTTCGTAAACCTTTCTTTTTCATTTAACCCCATTACAACCCTTTTAAGACCCTTAGATTTTTGCATTTTATTCATGTTTTGTGGATTGAGATGTGATATATGAGCAAGCTTATGGTAATAACATTCTTTGATTTGATTTGAGTGGATAAATGACACCCTAAACACTTTGAGTGCATGGAGTGAAGTCAATGAGAGGGCTATTAAATCTTGTTGCACTTGAATTTTGAATGGATCTTCTTGGTGGTTGAATGTTCTTATTCTATCTTATGAGATTCTATGCTTTAAAATCCTTGTCTCTCGAATGTTGATCGACTTAATTTCTTGAGGTATGCTTGCTTAAAATTATTTTTGGATGAGTTGAGATGAGAATTGAGTGGAGATTTGGGATTAATCTTGAGTTACATGCTTGAGGACAAGCATCATCTTGGTGTGGGGGAATTTGTTAGAGTGCAATTTATGCACTAGTTTTGCATTGTTTACTTCCCTTAATATTGATGTTTTGCACTTAATAATAATGTTTTACTTGTGTTTTACTTTTGTAGGTGCAATTCTATTGATTGATGATAAAATTGAGCTAAAAGATGATGTTTAAGGAGAATTGTTCTCTTGGAGAAATTATGAGCGTCAGAAGAACTTTGTTGATAAGGCGTGGGCGCGTGCTGTCAACTGCGAACCTGCAGTTTTTAGTTTAAACATGTTTTGTATTTTTGGCTATTTTTGTAATTACGAATTTAATATTTAAAATATTAGTATTTTATTTTAAATAGAACTCTAAAAGAGAAGAGAGAGAAAGTATTTAAGGAGGAATCTTTTGTGAAAGAAGGGGGATTTTTGGGGATTGGAGAAAAAGAAAGAAACCCTAGATCTAAGTTTTCTCTTCTCTCTATGAGGAACTAAACCCATTTTTCTGGTTGAAGGTTAATGAAGCTTTGATTCATCACTACTGTGAGATCTTTCTTATGCTTTAATTGTTTTATTACTTTTTGGGTATTTGTTTATTCTCTGAATTATTTTCATGATTATGTTTGTTAATTAGGTAATTGGCCACTATTTAATTATCAACTTAATATATTGTCAATTAAAGGATTCATCGTATGAAGAATTTAATGTTTGTGACAAATAACATAGCAGAGAGTTGTGTTGTGAGAATAAACAATCTAATTTAAATGAATCATCATATGTGTTGATTAGGATTTGGGTCTCTCTGGTTTTTGAGGCTGTCAATTGATTAAATCCTATGATCGTATCTAGGGTTGTCTATTGATTAGGGAAATAACCAACGGTCGTACCTTGGTTATCGACTAGTTAAGGAGAGATTGGCTATTAGAGGGTCTCAGTAGCTATAACCGGTCTATTCATGAGTAACAATAATCTATATTTGAATCAATGATCAGTAGTCGAATCAAGCTGAGTTAATTCCTTCAATCAGAGCTTTCTCCAATTTGAATTACAATTTTAATTTGCATTCTTGTTATTTTAATTTGATTTTATTATTGTCAACAATTCCCCCATTTTACGTTTTACGTTTCAAAAGGATTTAAATAATTACCGATCTCTGTGGACACGACCCTGCTCAATCACTATACACAATTTATTTAGAGTAGGAATTTATTTTTGTTGGTTTCGACACCCATCAGTTTCATTTAAATCAAAGTGTTGAATTGTCGTTGATCAAGCCAGTTCAAAAGTTATTTTTTTCCCTATCAATTAACAGAGGAAAAACCTTTTCTTTCTCACATCAAACAAACCAAAGGCTTTTCTCAAAGCCGCTAAACAGAATTTTATTTTTAACTAGTGGAGCCACGTCTTGGTCTCATTAACTTATAGATCATTCATTCTTGAAATTCCAGCACCTGAAATTGAATCTATAAGATATTGGTACAAATACCAAAAGAGCGGCCAAAACAATGTTGGGGAGGCAATGATAACGACTTCAAACACAAGCAAGCGTCTCAGTATATTGAAAAGCATCAAACCACCCAAATTTCAATGAACCCTCAAAACGGCTACCTTCTATATCTTCGCCATTTCGCTCAAAATCGCAGATTTTGTCGAACTTGTAGTGTATTGCTCAAAATCGCAGATCTTATGTGGCCTTACAAGGCTGTGCAACACCATATGACTCTGCATCATTTGCTTCCCAGTCATCTCCCGAAATGCTATCGTTTTTGCATGGAGAACAATACGAATTGTGCATTAACATGTGCCGAGATTATCATCCTTTGCAATGACAAAGGCTGCTAATTTCCTTTTGCAAGGAGACATATTTGAAAAGTTTGAAGCTTATCTTGGCATCGTGATAAGTCTATTGTACTATACATACAATATGAGTATGCTTTTCACTGAAGATTGCTCAGTACGCTTTAGTGTTGATATGTTTGATAACCTTAAGAGTTTGCAAACAAGTTCGGGCTGGTCCAAGTTCGGTCCGCATAAGTTGGGCATGGATATACACCCAAAAAATATAAAGTCAGTATAGATTTAATTTGGATAAAAACTTAGCAACGAAGTCCGGGCCAAGCCCGGACTTTTTTAATTTATACATAAAAAAAAAAAATTTAAAATGCTAAATTAGTATAGTTTTCTATATTAGTATTTATTATTTATTAGGTTGTATTATTAATAATTTATGTATTGGACTATTATTATATTATGTATTAAGTAATTATCTTTAATTTAATTTTTTTAATAAAAAAATTATTTTATAATTAATAAAAAATTCAAGTCCAATCCGAATTCAGGTCAAGTCCGTTCTGCCTAAATGTGGAGGGACTTTTAAAAGGTCTGGGCTTTGTTTCAATAATGTGGACTTGGGCCTGAATTGCCAACCCCAGATAACGTGAAGATTCCTCAGTGCGCTATAATGTTTGACGGCTCACAAGCACAAGTAGTTGTTAGTTGGCCTTGATCAAGCCAACTCAGTAAATGCTGGACGCTATATGTTCTTCACTCTTTATCTTCCAATTGATTAACTTTAGCCAAAATCATTCTCAAAGAATAAGTTATGAGGTTGTTGGAAAGAGTAAAGAGAAACTCCAGTATGATAGATTTAATCAGTCTTCGGACTATATAGCTTTTAAATCATAACATTCTACCGCTCAAATTTCTATTCATTTATTAGATTTTGGTTTCCATATAGCACAAATTTCTGCCTCCAAAGCAAACGAACAGAGTTTGTGTCGAATACATTCATTCCTTTTTCTTAATTCCATCACCTGTTGATCAATGTCATAAGCCAAATTCGAAGTTTCTAACAGTTAATCTAAGTAAACTCTGCATTTGAGGCTTCCTACATCTTCAAGCTTAAGCTCTCATAGAACCACAAAAATCAACAGCAGATATTAAAAATAGGCCTCTCAACTCTGAATCTTTTACAAACAACATTCAATAGGTGTTATCTTCAACAAGCAAAATAAAAGCATTACACGAACCAATAACTCATTTGACCTAGTAAACTGTACGTACACCATGAAAATTGCTACAAGAAATACTCAACACAATTAATTCCAAACATCTATTAAAGGTAATATACAGGTGCAAAGCCATTTCAAATCCAAAATTTAACTGGACGGGTGGATTTTTTCTTTTTCCCCCCATTTTAAGCGTCATAGATCATTTATACTTGAAATTTAAATTTCAGTTGCCGTAGCTCAGTGAATGTTGAGGAGCCAATGTCATTCAAAGTGGGCAAGAGTCTCCATGTAATGATAAGGATGAAGCCATTCAAGTTTTAGTTTTCCCTCAAGATGAGTCTCCATAATTTCACGAGCTGGACTAAAAGTATTGTAATTAAGGTTGCATCGAACTGCCTTACTAGGTGTGTGCGGCAACATAGATGACTCTTCATCATTTGCTTCTCGAATAATAGCAAGACTGGAAAATTCATTATAATTGGGCAGTGGTGGAAAATCATCCAATCTTCCATCTATCTCTGGAAATGCAGCTATTATACCATCAAGATCAACATGGTACCTGACAAACCAGCCAAAATAGTCTCTTGTCATCTCATAGACATCAATTTTTTTGCTGTATCATGATTGACAACAATATGGGAGTGCTCCCAAGACTCTCCGAAATACATGAACTTTCTCCCTAATTCCTTCACAACCCTCCTACCTAATAATTATATCCAATTAGTAGCACCATCCCAAAATACTCCAACTTAATAATGCAAATAATATGGGAAAACGAAAGTAAGACCAGAGCGCCTCCAAAAGCCTGTCTGAGATGAGTAAACCTCAGTCTGATAACTTATTAACCTAGCATACATACATTTTTGTGGTGAGATGAGCTAAACCAAAGAAGTGCAACAAATTGTCGGGACAGCGTTTATAAACGTAATAAACATAGGCAGGACTTAAATTGCAATCGTTTCTAAAGCATGTACAAAGTAGTAAGCCGTTACGAGACTGTAAAATTCTTCATCCCGAGGGGTGTTTCACAAAAGTGAGGGACATAAATAAAGCGCTTGTTAACTTGTTTTTCAATGGAACAGAACAAAATCATCACATCCTGCATTAGTGAGACCAAGACAACAAGCCATGTGTAATACAAGACCAAAGATAAGGTGAGTGTTAGGGTAGAGACGGCGGACGAAGCAAGGATCGGAAATTAAAGACTGGCAGTGCTTAA
The DNA here is from genome assembly GCA_018350135.1 of Citrus trifoliata. Classification (NCBI taxonomy): domain Eukaryota; kingdom Viridiplantae; phylum Streptophyta; class Magnoliopsida; order Sapindales; family Rutaceae; genus Citrus; species Citrus trifoliata. Next base: position 14,185,888 of record CM031390.1, on the reverse strand, counting down.
ATACACATTTGAATTTCATAAGACATTTTATGGGTAAGCGAACCAGAATCTCTGTTAATAGATCATCATTATTAGCAATGGCCTCAGAAGAAGACATAGTTGGAAATTTTGAAGCAACACTAATAATAAGAACAGTAGACAATATTTTGATAGTGCACTGTAAAGGAATTAAATCCCATGAACAACGCAAGAGTTTCTTCTACACTGTAAATAAGTAAAGAAATTTAACCTAAATGAAAAAGAGCACTGACGTTACGTCGTTACCCAACTCCAAGTTGCATTTCTGACTCCACAAATCTACGTAGCAACAGCAGCTAACTCACAGTTCACAAACCCCATTTCGGTATCCCATCATCAAATTGAAAATTGAAACCAAAAATACACCACACACTCTCGGCCGCCCACTGGTTTACTGTTCTGTTCCTTTTTGATGGTACGTGTTATCATTGGGCCTTGGTTTTTGACCCATTCCAGCTAAACAAGCCCAAAAATATTAAATCAAAGGTGGTGGTAATTTTTCCCCATCTATTGTAAAATGACACCCCACTAATAGAGTAAATTTATCAAAAGGATCTTGTTGTTTGTCTGAATTTCAAATGAGTTATTAGTTTACACAATCAATTAATTAATCCCTTTTTATTTTTATGTTACTTAGGATCTTTGACCATTAACGGTTGCCTTAGTAGAAGAGTTAGTTTAAATATATTTTTTTTTAGTATAGAAGGAAAAATTAACAAAAAAATTAATTTAACTTATACAATTTTCTAATATGTATTGACATATGCACATCATTTTTTTAGATTTTTATTTATTTTATTTTATAAAATTAAATTATTTAAATTAATTTTTTTATTCAACGCACACAGTAGTGGCACTCAAACCCAAAACCTAAGTTTTAGGAAAACTGTTCCTTATCAGAACTTGGTTAAATTAAATTTTGTTAATGCAATCTTAACCGTAAAAGAGAGTCAAAGGATCTAAACTACGAAAGAGCAACTAAGATTTTTTAGGGATGTAATTGATAAATTGAGTACGAAAGTAATACTTTTTAAAATTGAAAAAACACCATGGAGACTTATATAATTATCTTATTGGTGTCGGGCGTGCTAACACAAAGCCTGGGGATACATATAGCCACCCATTAACTGGTTTACTGGGAGGGGGTGCAGGGGACTGGGCTTGTCTTGACTCCTGATCCAACCCACCCTCAAACATTTGACTTCGGGGAAAACCACTTATTATTAATGTGAAACTCAAGATTAGCTTGGGTTTGCAGCATTGATAAAATAATCTATTTTTAATATATAAATGAAATAAATGGTTAATTAAAAAAATAGTTTGTTATTTAGTAAATTGTGTTGTTGCAATTTCCATGAGTTTGAAATGCACTTGCTAAAATTTGTTATTAAAATATTATTTTATTATAGAACAACCAAAATAGACATAAATTTAAATTGACTTTTATTTATATACTAGGGTTTATAAAAAATAAAAAGTAATTGTCCTTTTATTAAAATATGATGGTTATGATAGGAACTTTAAAGAGTGTAGTTACTTATTTAATAAGTTATTTATAGAAAGCAACATGCTTTTAAAAGCTACTGTTAAAATGGAGAATTAAATTTGTTAAATAAGTAGCTTTTAAAAATTTTACCAAACAATATTTTGTCAAAATTTATAAAATAACTAACTTATAACATTTTAACCTTAATTAGCATGCCAAATCAAACTCTTAAATTCTTTAGGAAAATTCAATAAGCAAATTCAAAAGTCCTAAATTTTGTTATTTTGCGAGATCCTGAAATTTTTATGTAGCTTCAGAAAAAACTCAACTTCCATAGACAAATGTGAAAGCCCTAAGCTCCCAAGACAAAATCATAGTCCTAAAATTTTTGTAAGCGATCGAGTTCAAAAGACCCCTAAAGTTCTATAAGCAGGTTCAAAAACAGATTCATTAAATGTCCTAAAATTCTCGGCCTGATTTAGATAAGTGCTAAAGTTATTCATGGAGGACCAGATACAGATTCCTTTTCTAAATTGCTTATATAAAAATGGAATTGGAAAAATAAATAAAAGCAAAAATAAAAGAATAAAGAATAAATTAAACAAATCATATCAATTGTTGGAGAATTAACAAATAAAACACACTATTTTACTTCTTCAACAACACTCCTCACCAATTACAACTCTTATTTTTCACTCTCTACACCTTAGAGATTTTGCTACTTCACTTGATGTTTAAATCAAAGGGGAGAGGGGGTATTTATACATGAAACAAACTAATCACAACCATTCATTTATTCAACTAATAAATAAATCCTCACCATCCATTAAAACCTATCACTCACCTACTTCACCAACCACACTTAACACACCTAACACAAATAATTCAAACCTCACCAACCATACCTACTCATGGAACCTTCCATGAGTTGAGCTTGATTTATTCATCTTGGATCAAGTTTATGATCCAACACCTCCCCTTAAACTTGATCCTGTGACACCAAGCAAACTTCTGAATCTTACAAAGTCTTCTTGCTTAAGTGGCTTAGTGAAGATATCAGCTGCTTGATCTTGTGATTTTACATACTTGATTTGTACTTCTTTTCTTGCAATACACTCTCTTATGAAATGATAGCGAGTGTCTATGTGTTTACTTTGATCATGAAAGACTGGATTCTTGGATAGGGCAATTGCTGATTTGTTATCAACACAAATCTCGGTTGGCTCTTCTTGTGCCAAACTCAACTCCTTCAGTAAATTTTTGAGCCAAATTGCATGACAAACACTTGATGTGGCAGCTACATATTCAGCTTCACAGGTGGATAACGTGACAATTGGTTGCTTCTTTGACATCCATGTGAAAGCAGTATCTCCCATGAAGAACACAAATCCCGTGGTGCTCTTTCGATCATCTACATTTCCACCCCAATCGCTATCGCTATATCCAACAAGCTTGTAGTCATTAGAAAATGAGTATAGCAAGTCGAAATTAGTTGTACCTTTGATGTAGCAAAGGATTCTTTTTGCAGCTTTAAAATGGGTGGTCTTTGGATTCCCATGTATCCGCTCACAAGTCCAACAGCATAAAAGATATTTGGTCTTGTGCATGTCAAATAACGTAGGTTTCCAACCAAACTTTTAAAGAATGTTGGATCTATATCTTTGCCTTCATCATGTTTGGATAACTTGACTTCGCATTCCACTGGCGTGCTTATAGGCTTACAATCATTCATCTTGAACTTCTTGAGAATCTCCTTTGCATAGATTTCTTGGGAGATAAATATGTCTTCTTCCTTTTGCTTGACTTCAATGCCGAGGTAATATGCCATCAGTTCGATGTTAGTCATCTCGAACGCTTTGATCGTTACTCTCTTGAACTCTTCAAATAAGTTTGGATTACTTCCAGTGAAGATGAGATCATCCACATACAAGCACACAATCAAAATATCTTCATCTTTTTCTTTGACGTAGAGAGCATGTTCATATGGGCATTTGGTGAAGCATTTCTCTTGAAAATACTTGTCAATTCTGCTATTCCATGCCCTTGGTGCTTGCTTTAACCCATAAAGAGCTTTCTTCAATCTCAAAACTTTGTCTTCATGTCCTTTCACCACATAGCCTAATGGTTGTTCGATGTAAACTTCTTCTTCAAGGAATCCATTCAAGAAAACAGATTTCACATCCATTTGAAAAATCTTCCATTTGTTCTGAGCAGCCAAAGAAATAATAAGTCTAATAGTTTCAAGTCGAGCTACAGGAGCAAATACCTCGTCATAGTCTATGCCAGCCTTTTGACTATAACTTTTTGCAACTAGCATCGCCTTGTGCCTTTTAATTTCTCTCTTCGCATTTCTTTTTGTTTTATACACCCATTTGACACCGATCGCCTTGTGACCTTTTGGAAGAGTAGTAAGCTCCCAAGTATCATTCTTCACAATGGCTTTGATTTCTTCATCCATTGTAATTCTCCACTTCTCATCTAGTGCAGCTTCTTGGAAGTTGACTGGCTCACAATCAGCAAAGAGGCAAAAGAGAGTGAGATTATCATGTCTCTCAGTTACCTCATAGAGATCTTGAAGACTCCTTATACGTTCTTCGGTTCTTTTATTTAAGAAAGACGGCGGTGAATCTCCACATGTGGTTGGTGCTGGTGAGATAGGTGGAGTAGCAGGCTCATGTTGTTCGTCTACTTGTTTTATCTGTGTATGATCATCTTCTTCAATGGGAAAGAAGTTGAAGTCATCCACACCAGAGCCTAAATCCCATTCTCATTCTTTATCAAAAATTACATCTCGACTGATCACGATCTTCCCGTTGTTTGGATTGTAAAGCTTGTATCCTTTAGAGTTGTTGTCGTAGTCGATGAAAATGAACTGCTCACTATTGTCATCCAGCTTGGCTCTACTTTCGTCTGGTACATGTACATGGGCAATACTTCCGAAAACTCTTAAATGGGTGATGCCGGGTTTTCTTTCACTCTAAGCTTCTTGTGGCGACTTGCCCCACACGCTTCTTGTTGGAGATCGATTGGATAAGTAGAATGTACATGCAACTGCTTTAGCCTAAAATTCTTTAGGTAACCTCTTACTCTTAAGCATGCTTCTTGCCATGTCGAGGATGGTTCTGTTCTTCCTTTTTGCAACACCATTTTGTTGGGGGGATCTTGGAACTGTCAAAGGGCGTCGAATTCCATTTGCTTCACAAAACTCTAAAAATTCTTTGGAAGTGAACTCTCCACCTCGATCAGATCTCATGACTTTAATATGGTATCCACTTTCTTTTTCAACTGCAGCTTTAAAATTCTTGAAAGCTTCAAAGACTTCTGATTTTTGCTTCAAAAAATACACCCAAGTTTTTCTTGAAAAATCTTCTATGAAGAGAAGGAAGTAGTTATTTTTACCAAGGGAGTTTGGCTTGAATGGACCGCACACATCAGTATGAATGAGCTCGAGTGGCTTCTGAGCTCTTGAGTTTGACTCCTTTGGAAAGCTCTTTCTAAACTGCTTGCCAAGTAAACATCCTTCACAAAGTTGATCAGGGTGATTGATGTATGGTAAGCCTTTCACCATGTTCTTCTTAGATAGTAGCTCCAGTCCTCCAAAGTTGAGATGCCCATATCGAAGATGCCAAGTCCAGGATTGATCTTTGTAACAGGTTTTGAGACATTTTGCAACATCATTTTGAATATTTAAAAGAAACATTCTATTATTTGACATTCTCACCTTTGTAATTAGATTTCCTTTGTCATCTCTTAGGAAAAGACTATAATCTTTTAAGTGAATATCATAGCCTTTTTTTAAAAGTTGACATAAACTAAAAATGTTGCTTTTCATATTGGGCACATAGTAAACATTCGAAATTATTTGGTGGCTACCATTTTTTGCACGAAAAAGAATGTTACCTCTACCCTTCACTGGTATTTTTAAATCATCTCCAAAAGCGACATTGCCATTCACAGATTCACTCAGTTGCACGAACATACTTCTGTTTCCACTCATATGATTGCTAACACCTGTGTCAAGATACCATGTATTTTCTTGACATCTACTTGTGTCATTGCATGCTAATAAAAGTGTGCCATCTTCACCATTTTTATCTTCAGCATAGTTCACTCTCTCTTCAATTCTGGTGCTTGGAGCTCTGCATTCTGAAGCATAATGCCCAAACTTTTGACAATTATACCACTGTACTTGGGATTTGTCATACCTCGATCTTGGATTGCCTCTGCCTCTGCCTCGTCCTCTGGTTGAGCTTTCTCTTTTAGCATAATTGGAGTTGTTGTTGTTGAAATTCCAACCTCGTCCATGACCACGACCTCGACCTCTACCTCGGACATAGTGCCTTCTCTCGTTGTCAGAGCTTTCTTCTCTTTTTTTTGGATTGACTTCCATCTTGAGAAGTTGTTCTTCGATTCCTTCTTTTTTTGTTTTTCTTCATAGGCTTCCAACCTTCCTTGAAGTTGCTCGATCGTCATATCCTCCATATCTCTTGTTTCTTCAATTGTCACAACAATATGTTAACATATATGTTTTCATAATATTGATTTTGATGATAACAAATAAGATTAAAAATGATTAATCTTTTAAGATCAAATTATTTTTATATATTTTAAATAAATCATTATTTTCACATTATAAATGTTTTACATTTAATGGAAAAATGATTTTAAGAAAAATGATTGTTTAAATACATGAAATGTTTGTCATCATCAAAAAGGGGGAGATTGTTAACATATATGTTTCCATAATATTGATTTTGATGATAACAAATAAGATTAAGAATGATTAATTTTTTAAGCTCAAATTATTAAATATTCTTTTTAAATAAATCATTATTTTCACATTATAAATGTTTTATATTTAATGGAAAAATGATTTTATGCAATTGATTGCTTTTATTCTTTTTGAATAAATCATTATTTTCACATTATAAATGTTTCATATTTAATGGAAAAATGATTTTATGAAATTGGTTGTTTTTGAAAGTTTATGTTTTAATTGAAAGAATTTTGAAAACTTTGAAATAAACAAGTATTGCTTGAAACTTTGGTAAAGGACTTATTTGGAAAGTGTCATAACATTTTATGCTATATAATAATTTCAGAAAGTTTTGGGATTAACAAAGTATTATTTAGAAATTCTAAAATTGGACTTATTTGTAAAGTTTCATAACGTTTTGGGCCGTAGTATAGTTTTGTAAAGTTTTGGGGTCAAACTGTAATTTCAGAACATAGTGCACTGTAGCAGGTTACTGTAGCATCCGGCTTACCGGATTCAAAATCCGAAAAACCAGAAACTGGGCAGAATGCACCCAGAACGAATCCGGCTTAACGGATTTAAAATCCAAAAAACCGGAAACTGGGTAGAATGCACCCAGAATGAATCCGGCTTACCGGATTCAAAGTCCGGCAAACCAGAAACTGGGCAGAATGCACCCAAAACGAAAATGGCTTACCGGATTCTAAATCCGGCAAGCCGGATAGGCAAAATTAACGGTAACAAAAATCCGGCTTACCGGATTCCATAAACGGCAAACCGGATTTCCCAGAATGTGAGTAACGGCTAGTTTTTGAGTTCAAATTATATAAACTCAAAACCAATTCATTTTTAGTAATCCAAGCAAGTAAGAACAAATGCACACAACTTATATTGAGCTTCAAATTCGTAACTCATCATTCATTAAATCATCTTTGTTCTTGAATTTGTATATCCACTCTTAAAGAGAGTTTGATTGTTGTATTTTTTATTTCTCATCAAATTGTGAGTGTACAAGTGTGAGAAACACTTGGAGTGAAGAGATTGGAGAGATAATCTCTTGTTGTAAAGGTTCATTGACACCTCGAAGTCAATTGTAATCGGTTGAAGCCTTGGAAAGGCTTGGATAATGAAATCCTCAAGCTTGGATTGCTTGGAGGTGTGGACGTAGGCGGTGATTGTCGAACCACGTAAAACTTCGTGTGTTTGTTTCTCTTCTCCCTTACTCTTTAATTATTGTGCTTTTGTTAAACTTGTTGCTTTCAATTCTTATTAAGACATTAGATTGCTTGTTGTGCGGATTTGCTAGGATAAATTTTAAAATTCCAATTCATCCCCCCTCTTGGGTTGCGCATTCATATTTCACAATATGGTCAAACTTCGAGTCTATTGATCGAAGTATCTTTTCAATGATCCTTACCTCTTTTAACTCCTCGTCATTTCTTTTTAATTAATTGGAAACGGTCACAACCCGAGTAAAATAGTCAGAAATTGACTCCGACGCCTTCATGTGTAAGGACTCAAATTCTCCTTGTAATGTTTGGAGACGAACCTTTTTAACTTGCTCCGCTCCTTTGTAAGAGGTCTCTAGTTTCTCCTATGCTTCTTTTGAGGAGGTTGTACCAGCAATCTTTTCAAAAGCATCTTCATCTAATGATTGAAAGATGAGATACTTTGCTTTATTCTCTTTCTTCTTTAAATCTTTTAAATTCTCCTTCTGCGCCGCAGTTAAAGTGACTTCGTTTTCTGGCACAATAAAGCTTTTCTCCACGACATCCCA